>SJYC01141676.1:0-11263 GCA_006408675.1 Madoqua kirkii
TATTTAGGAAATTTTATAAAGAAATTTTGCCCACCTGTGTATCTACAAAACTGTATTTTCCTTTGCTATTAATAAAATGATAGTTCAGCAAACTTTTATCTTCATAGTCCATTTTATATTTATTATTTCAATTTGTTGGGTGAATGTGTAATTTTCTTGATTCTGTCTCGCTGCAACAAAGATTTGAAATGGCAGGCCAGTGTAACAGCTCAGTTACTAGTCAGAGTTTTGTTTGGCAAGCAAAGAATAGTACACCCTTGAGGCATGAGGGCAGGCTGGCCCCAACCTCAATTCGTCTTGTCTTCCTCCTTTTATACATTTGTTTCCCCACTCCCCAAGTCTGCCCTATGTAAACTGAGCTAGCCAGGAGGACTGTTTGTTTCACCCGAGGTTCTCACTCCCGTCCTCAGATTTTCTTCGTTTCTGTTTTCAAGGACTTTTCCCTTTCTTTGTCTTTTAGCCACCCCTATTTTGGACTCTTTTTTCCTATTCTAACTACCTGACATTCCCCACTCAAGAGATGGGAGGCCCAATTCTTTGGGAATAGGAGTGTCGAGATCTCTCTGGCTACTTCCTGCTGAACTGGACAGCAAAGAGCGTTGGGCCACCCCCTCTTGCTAGTCTCAAGCCCATAGTCTCAAGCCTATAGTGCTGTCCATCTTAGGGTGAGTGATATTTTCCGTGGTTGGTTGTAGTTTTGTATATCCTTGTTGAACTGGCACTGCATGTTGTAACTTGTTGACCTGGGCAGAGGCAAAACAGGTTAGACAATTGATAATACATGGAACAATCATAAACAGCATCAATATGGTGATAACAAGGATTAGTAGGGGCATTAGTTAACTCCAAATTCCCCCTTGCCAGGAATAGGATCCCCCAAAGACAGATTGTAGGCACCCCAAGAACTCTCCAGCTCATTCTTTGAGATCCTATAGGATCTGAATGTTTTTAATACTGTCTTTAACTTAGCTGGAGGTATTTACCTAGAAACAACACGTCTCATTGAAGATGACTCAAGTCCCTCCTTGTCCAGGGATCAGGAGATCTGTCTCCTGTCTATTTTAGAGTACAACCCCTGCTAAGCTGTCTTAGCTCTTTAGTGCTATCCTGAGAAATCTTATTCCCAGAACAATCTTGGGGGTGTTCATTAGAATGGTACTCATTTGTAGTCCTGAATAAGTATCTGAGATCTCCCAGGGGCTCACAGGTGTATTGAGTGTTTTCTTTTATGGCCTGACTCATGAGTAGTGAATCCAGGAGCCATATCCTAGTACCTTGACTGCTGTGGGGGTAGAAAGTATTATGGGGTAGGGGCCCTTCCATGTGGGCTGGAGTTGAATCTTTGGGGACCCATCTTTCAGTTATTAGGACTTGTGTCCATGGCGCATATAATGGTGGCTCTTTAGAATCTTTTGGGACTTGGTTGACACCCCACAAGCATATATCTTGTTGGAATTGCCCGATGGTCATGGTATAAGATTGGAGGATCTGAACCTCTGGATCTAGGAAGAGATCATTGATATAAACAAAAGATTTCCCATATACCATCTCACAAGGACTAAGACCAACCTGTTCCTTAGGGGCAATATGGGTGTGGAGGAGAGCTATTGGTAAAGACCGAGGAGGTCTCCCAGGTTATCTTTTTTATTGCTGATTTTAAGAATTGGTTGGCTCTTTCTACTGTTCATGAAGACTGAGGCCTCCAGGCACAATGAAGATAATAAGTAATGCCCAATGCTTTAGAGAACCCTTGGATGACCTTAGAAGTAAATGATGTCCCATTGTCACTTTGTAATGACCTCGGCAGACAAAATCTTGGAATAATTTCATGGAGCAGTTTTTTTTACCACCTCCTCAGCCTTCTCAGTCTGGGTGGGAAAGCCTTTAAGCCATCCTGTGAATGTATATATCATGAATAATAGGTACTTATATCCTTGAGAAACTGGCATCTGGGTGAAGTCCATCTGTCAGTCCTCTCCTGGGTAGATCCCATGCTTTTGGACAGGCTGGGCCAGCTGGGGTCTTTGAGCTCCTTGGGAGTTGTTTAATTGGCAAGTGGGACAAGAGGAGTCCACTTGCCTTATAGTCATTTGGAGGCCTGTTCCTCTGAAGGAGCTTTCTAGTAATCTTTGGAGGGCCTTTTCCCCTAAATGAGTGGTGGCATGTAAGGAGTTAACTAACTTCCATTGGAGGTTCCCAGGCAGAAAAAGAAGTCACTCGTTTTGGAACCACCCCATATGATCTTCTTGAAAGCCCTCACTCTTAGCTTTAAGAGTCTCACTTTCAGTATATGAAGGAGTTTCTGGCAATTTAGTTTTTGGAACTAGGGTAGCAACCCCTATTAGGTCATGGTTCTGTAATGCTGCTCTCTTAGCTGCCTGATCAGCTGCTTGGTTCCTTCATGCCACTTACGTGCTTCCTTTTTGGTGTCCTTTACAATGGGAGACTGAAACCTCAATGGGCAAATGGACTGCCTCTAAGAACCTAAGGATTTGATCACCGTATTTGATTGGGGACCCTTGGGTAGTCAAGTGGCCTCTTTCTTTCCAAATAGCAGCATGTGCATGTAGCACCAGAAAAGCATACTTGGAGTCAGTGTCAATGACTACTCTTTTTTCTTTTCCCAGCTTTAAAGGTCAAGTCAGGGCTATGAGATCCGCTTATTGGGCTGAAGTATCTGGTGGCAAAGGTTTAGCCTCTATGGTCTCAATATTGGAGACTACTGCATATCTGGTTCCTCTTTTTCTATCCAAGACAAAGCTGCTTCCATCAGTGTACCAGATTTCCTCAGGATTGGTCAGAGGATGTTATGACAGTCCCTGTTGGGTTTTGTCCAGTGTTCCAAAGGTTCTAGGCAAGAGTGAAAGGGGAGAGAGGCCTTGGGGGTAGGCAGGAGGGTAGCTGGGTTAAGAACCTCACAAGAGGATATAGTCAAGCCTGGATTTTCCATCAGCACTACTTGATATCTGAGGATCCTTTGATCAAACATCCATAAGTGGCCTCTCCCATTCAGGAGTTGTTTTAATTGGTGTCTGGTATAAATAGTTTGCCCCCCAAAGAGAATTTTAAAGCATCTTCTATCAGGACTACAATAGCTGCATGATTTCAAAGGCAGGGAAAGATCTCTTCCCAATAAGGGAGTAGGACACTCAAGGACCACCAGAAACTGGTAGGAAAATATTTGTCCCTCCCAGCAACAAAGAAATACTCAGGTGAATCTTTTTGTAATTGTTTTTCCTATAGTACCCAAAATGGTACAGGTTTGGGAGGACAAGGCTCAGGGGTAGGAAGTCAGAAAAGAGTAGATAGCCCTTCTGTCAACCAAGAAATTTTTGGACCTACCTGCCACATCCAGTTGCACCTTTGGCACCAGCCCCGGGATGGTTATCTGTGACAGGCAGGCTGGCTGGAGTGGGTCAATTAAGTCCTGTTGAACCATCATGAGGAAAGGCTTGGCACTTGACCTTGATCGCCGTATTTGATTGGGGACCCTTGGGTAGTCAAGTGGCCTCTTTCTTTCCAAATAGCAGCATGTGCATTGTAGCATCAGAAAAGCATACTTGGAGTCAGTGGGTTCCGAGGGCAGAGTGCCACCCAGTGTTCCAATTGATGGCACTTGTAGCAAACCGTTTTAGGGGACTTGTCATGGTTTGGACACTCTTTGGCCCAATGTCCCGTCTGTCTACAGATTAGGCATTTGCTTGTCATTCAAGGACTCGGGGTTTGCCATAGGGCTTCCTTGGAGGGCGGCCAGCATCTGGGCATGCCTTGTCTCCTTTTCTCCCTTTCCTGGGCCTTGGCCTCCCTCTCCTATTCTCTGTTGTAAAGGGTATTGGTGGCTGTCTGGACCATCTCATCTAAAGAGGCAGCAGGGTCCTGCTGCTGTAGCTGTTGTAACTTTATCCTAATGTCTGATGCACATTGGGACAGGAATTTGTCCTTTAAAATCACCTGTCCCTCATAAGAGTCTAAGTCCAAATTGGTAAACTTTTGGAGGGACTCTTTTAGACTTTCCAGAAAGGCAGTGGGGTTCTCAATGGGCTCCTGAGTTACTGTTGAAACTGGGCACAGTCCCACAACTAATAGGCTTCCTTCTATTTCCATGGGTGGACTTCCTTAGAGGTGAGACTCTTTGAAGCTTATCCTACCCAGTACTGTTGCAACCTGAGAGCCAGGTGTCCCCGGGTCAGGGTGCAGATCCCCAGGCAGGCTGAGGCGTGACAGCCTCCTGGAGATCAAATCTCTGGGCATGTCAAGGCAGGTTGGCCTCCCCAAAATTGGATCTCTAGGCAGGTTGAGGGATGTTGACCTCCTGGGACCCCTGGACTGGCAGATCCCTGAGCAGGTTGAGGTGTGACAACCTCCTGAGGACCAGATCCCTAGGAAGGTTGACCTCCTGGGACCCTGGACTGGAGTTGGGTGTCCCCAAGGTCTCCAGCATGACCAGTGCTGAGCAGGATTAAGGGGTGGTAATCTAAACTCATTGCTGGTTCATCCACTGCAGATGGGAATATATACCATGATGTAAAGCAACCCAAGCCTATGCCCTGAGACTGGGAACCTGGTGAAACAGGCATAAGCCTTATCCTCTTATTGCTCTGAGGAAATATAAGTCACTGATTTCCTCCTCTAGTCTTCCATAAAAGCAGTTTAGGATGTTTCCAATGGTAAACATTTCATTGTCATAGACCCACTTTAGGTAATAACAGAAGTAATGACAAAGGAGTGGGTTATCTGGCCCTGTTAGGGGCATTAAGAGTATTTTAATAATAAGCAGGGTGGAACAATACCGCCTACAAGGGGGCAGGGTCCTGGTTGTAGGAGTTAGTAAGTGGCTTAAGGACAAATTGATAAGAGGCAACAGACCAGATGTTCCATAAAAGTGGAGTGGAAATTTGATCCAGGGGTATGTTTGTAACTTTAGGAGAAGGGTGGTAAAGTTTGGAGCCCAAACGGCCTGCAGGGCTAATTCCCAAAGTGGCAAACATTATCCCTGGAAGCCTAATTGCCCTTGAAGGGATGCCATCAACAGATGGACTTCTAGCAGGTATTGTGTGCCTATCACTGGCCCTAGGGGGTTCAATGAGAGATGCTGTTGATACACATATTGTAGGAAACATGGAAGATGAAGGCTTGAATATCTAAATAGATTGGATATTATATAGCACTTCTCTCCCAAAGGCCAGCTATTTTCTGGTTGTCCCTCCAGAAGATTGTAGAGGCAACGTTGTGGGCTCAGGAAGAGCATGAGGCAGGGGGGAAGGGGGCAGGGCACAACTTTTGAAAGAATGACATAGCCCAAGGGCATAACATAAACCAATTAAAATTAAATGGGTCCAGGATGACAGACAAGTCAAATTCAACTAAACCTTGATCCTCAGTCTGCAAACTATGTGACACACTCAGAGGCACCATGACAGTTCCAAGACACTATGAAAAGACCAAGGAGTGAGTGGTTCTCTAATTGTTGGAATGATCCTCCCACTCATTAGCATACGAAATCACAAAGCCCAGGAAAACTAACCACACCACATTCCATGGCCGCCACACTCACCCCCTGTGATGGCCCACACCTTGTGGACTGTGCTTCTCTCTGAAACTGAACAAATCTACCTCTTACCTATCGCTCTGTCTCCTACTGAATTTTTTGCAATGAGGCATCAAGAGCTTGAGCTTCATTGGGTCCTGAAGCCAGGCAACATGGGTTTTGGCCAGGCTCAAGCCCTGGGAGAGAGGAGCTGAAGGATGGGAGGAAAAAGCAATGAGAAAAATGTGCTAAGGATCCCCTTCATAACCTGCTGGAAAATCTGCTAAATACCTGACCTGTGTTCACAATTTTCATTGGCCTTATTCTTGGCACAAAGAAGACTGAGGACAGAATAACCCCCACCCACTTGGGCAACAGCTACGAGAGCACAGAAGATAGTGAAAACTTCAGGACAGACTGAGGAGTCGCCTTTCCAGAGTTCCTCAATTGCACCTGCTGCCACTCACCTGTTCGCCGGGGGGATTTGCAGAAACAAGAAATGAGAGATTTAAAGGAATTAAGATCTTGTTAGCCATATGGCCTTCCAGCCATAGGAACGAGGACCTCCTACCTTAACCAGAGGTCTTCTGGAATCTGAGAGTGAGCTGCGTGAACTTTCCACCGAGTTGCTTTTGTTGTCCCAGTTTCCAGCATGGTGGGCTTCTTGTCACCTCCCCTGTGCTGGGTTTTTCTTCACCTTCAGCTTCCAGCGTGGGAGCTTTCACCTAGCTGGGCTTCTGCTGTACTTGGCTTCTGCCTTGTGGGCCAAGCCGAGACTGTTTCAGCCAGGTTAAATCCTAGAAACGGCACCATATATGTTGGGGAGTTGAGTAATTTCCTTGGTTCTGTCTTGCTGCAGCAAAAATTTGAAGTGACAGATGGACCAGTGTTACAGCTCCATGTTACAGCTCTGTTTTATTTGGCAAGCAAAGGAAAATATATCCTCAAGGCATGAGGGCAGGCTGACCCAAAAGACTAGAAGAGAACAGAAGCCTCCAGCTCAATTTTGACTTCTCTTTTTATATGTTTTTTCTCCTCCCCCTGAGCCTGCCCTATGTAAATTAGGGTAGCCAGGAGGGCTGTTTGTTATACCTGAGGTTCTCACTCTTGTCCTGGACCTTCCTTTGTTCTATTTTCACGGGCTTTTCCTTTCTTTGTCTTTTAGCCACCACGTTCTGGACTCCTTTTTCCTATTCTAACTACCCAACAAATTCAAAAAAATTTAATCTTATATTTAATTTTTCTCAACTATTCAGGCTCAGTTTTTTTTATTGTTTATAATACTCTGTGCTTTAAAAAAAAAGATTCCAAAATCTCTATCTCAAATCACCTATACATAATAAAGTTCTTGAAAACACATATTATAGCAAGATAATGTCTTAATATTAAATCTTTTCACCTAGTTTGTTTAATGCTTTTGGTGACATCAAGCATCCTTGGCTATTGCCTATATAGAAGGCACCAGTATTAATAATATTGCTGTATATTTCCTATTTTACATTCAAGGTTTAAAACCCACATTGATGAGAGTCCCTTCAGTGTCAAATGGAAGAAGTTCTCCAACCTGAGACTACCAAAACTCCAGATTGCTGCCAGGTAGGAAGTTTGTGGTGAACTGCTCATTGCTGCCAGGTAGGAAGTTTGTGGTGAACTGCTCAACATGTCTAGAAAAAAAAGTGTAAATATTGACCTATTTGATCATTACCATCTTCTGTTTGTGAGACTTTGATAACTGAAGACTGTATCCTGTTGCAATAGCACAGCCATGCAGGTATTAGCCTGATGCTTGTGACTGATGCCAAAAATCTGGCATCCATAGATGCTGGTTTGAATCTCAGAGATGGAGTTTCAGGTGAAGTTGAAAAGAATAACTATATTGCCTTGCCAGGCAAAGGGGGACACAGTAGGCTCATGCCTTCAAAACTGTGTGTCCTGAGCCAGGGGGATTTGGTGAGTTTTATAGAAATGGTTCCAGGGTGGGGTTGTGGATAAAGGACAGAGTGTGTAAGGTTTACATTTCTTTAATCTGACCTCAAGTGGTCTCCTGATGAGCTTCTGAGGTACTCAGTATTATCAAACTGTGACCTTCTTTCTGGAATGAAGAATGCTTCATCAAGTAGTTAATATCTTCCATTTGGGGGGAGGGTTGGTTCTGCAGAAGAGCTCAAAGATATTGTTATGTCTATACATAACAAGATGTTATGGAACCAAGATCCTTCCCCAAGGCTGCACTACTGTTTCTCCCTTGTGTTACCCCTCTCACATACATTCCCTTCCCTGATTAACAGCTGTTTGAACCTGCCCTTTGGAACTCAGGGAAGGTCATGGAGACTTGATGCTTATTCCCTATAAAGAAGAAATGGGAGACACAGAAACACTTCCATGCCCAGCCCAGTAGCTCCACAGGATCCTGTTCAGTTTCATATGGAATACTCACAGAATAATAATTAGAAGGAATTTTATAAATTACGGAAAAGTTTTATTCTTCCCAAAGTAATAAAATAGAATCCTAAAGATTTTTTCCCATATTTATAGTGTACAAAGAAAAAACTAGCCATAAAAAAATGGGAAGAACTCAATGTCCTAAATGAAAATTCACTCATTTTGTAAATTTGTATATAAAATGACTGACCAGAACAGCTGTCATAGCATTGCTAAACACAAGTTCCTGTGCCCAGCACACAGTGAGGCCAAACAATTGGAAACATTCAAATTTGGAGCAGAGAAAGGTTTATGGCAGGGTCAAGCAAGGAGAATGGGTGGGTTATGCTCAAAAACCCCCAACTCCCCAATGGTTCTGAGGGAGAAGTTTCCATGGTCAAAATTTGGGATGGGGGCTACAGGGTGTGTAACTTTCTTCTAATTCACTGGTGGTAAGATAACAGGGTGGTGCTCCAGGAATCTTGTGCTCAGCCTGAAGTTACATCCTCCATCAGGTTAGAGGCCTTAGTTTCTGTTCTGTTCAGTTTAGTTCAGTTGCTCAGTCGTGTCCGACTCTTTGTGACCCCATGAATCACAGCTCGCCAGGCCTCCCTGTCCATCACCAACTCCCAAAGTTCACTCAAACTCATGTCCATCGAGATGGCCATCCAGCCATCTCATCCTCTGTTGTCCCCTTCTCCTCCTGCTCCCAATCCCCCCCCAGCATCAGGGTCTTGTCCAGTGAGTCAACTCTTCACATGAGGTGGCCAAAGTTTTGGAGTTTCAGCTTTAGCATGAGTCCTTCCAATGAACATCCAGGACTGATCTCCTTTAGGATGGACCGATTGGATGTCCTTGCAGTACAAGGGTTAGTAGAAGAACTCAAAAATATAATGTTATGTATCAGTATATTCCTTAAGGAAGAACCAATATCCTGCATTAACGGCTACACGAAGAAAAGTTATGACCAACCTAGATAGTATATTCAAAAGCAGAGACATTACTTTGCTGACTAAGATCTGTCTAGTCAAGACTATGGTTTTTCCTGTGGTCATGTATGGATGTGAGAGTTGGACTGTGAAGAAGGCTAAGCACTGAAGAACTGATGCTTTTCAACTGTGGTGTTGGAGAAGATTCTTGAGAGTGAGTCCCTTGGACTGCAAGGGGATCCAACCAGTCCATTCTGAAAGAGATCAGCCCTGGGATTTCTTTGGAAGGAATGATGCTAAAGCTGAAACTCCAGTACTTTGGCCACCTCATGCAAAGAGTTGACTCACTGGAAAAGACTCTGATGCTGGGAGGGATTGGGGGCAGGAGGAGAAGGGGACGACCGAGGATGAGATGGCTGGATGGCATCACGGACTCGATGAACGTGAGTCTGTGTGAACTCCAGGCGATGGTGATGGACAGGGAGGCCTGGCGTGCTGCTGTTCATGGGGTCACAAAGAGTCGGACATGACTGAGTGACTGAATTGAACTGAACTGATAGTTTCTTGACTCTTCTCTTTGTTTCTATATTCCTTCCCTTCTGTAATTAGCAACTGCTTGAATTTTCCCATTGATACTCAGGGAAGGTCTTGAAGGCTAACTGAAGTCTCTTTCCTACAAACAAGAAACCTGGGATATGGAAAGGGTTTATATCTAGAAAATCCCCTCAGAGTTCTTCTTGGTTTCCATAAGATTCTTGTTTATACTACTGTTCCATTGTGATACTTAACTTCCTTTTAGCTTTCCATTTGCTGACTGAGATGGAAGCACTTTACAAGTTCCTTGAGTATTTGGGGGCCTGAAGGTGGGTTCCAGTGATCTGAAATGAACTGAGTGACATTTAAGACTCAAGTAACCATCTTCATGCCAAGGTTCATTCTTTTGGGGATGAAGACTGTGAAAGAAGTTGAGGAACTTCTTGGTGGACTAAAACAAAGGAGGAGCATACTGTGTGGGAGGTTGTACACCAAGGAATTTAAATTTCAAAGTGATAGGTAGAAAGTCAATTACAGTTTTCAAAAATGGGCACAACAGTAAAACAGAAAAAGAGACAGGGGAAATTTATGTTGGGATTATTTTATCTATTGAGCAAGTGTATGTTGAGCATTGTAGCAGAAGTTTAAAGAGTGGACTGGATATCTATGGCCTAGAGTAGGACCCTAGTTCTATCAAGATGCATGACTTCAGATCATTTACTTAATCTGTGCCTCAGTTTTCTCATCTGTTACATAAATTTAATAAACCATGTAAAGTCATCACATCTGTGATGAGCATGTGAAAAGTATTAAGTATTAACCAGTATTACGATGGTCATTATTTTTGTTGTTGCTGTTTTAACATCTCATTACCAATGCTAGGCAATGATGCATGATCTAATAAATGAGAGATGAATAAAACAGAATGCCATTCTCAAGAAGGTCAATCTAGTGCCATATTTTAAATCAATGATTTAGAGGCAAATAGGTACTAAAAATCAGAGACATCACTTTGCCAACAAAAGTCCATATAGTCAAAGCTATGGTTTTTCCAGTAGTCATGTAGAACTCCCATGAACAAAGGAGCCTGGCAGGCTACAGTCCATGAGGTCACAAAAAGTCAAACACAACTGAGCAGCTAAGCACACAACACAGATGTGAGAGTTGAACCATAAAGAAAGCTGAACACTGAAGAATTGATGCTTTCGAACTGTGGTGCTAGAGAAGCCTCTTGAGAGTCCTTCGGACAGCAAGGAGAACAAACCAGTCAATCCCAAATGAGATCAACCCTGAATATTCATTGGAAGGGCTGGTGCTGAATTCAGTTCAAACCAATTCTTTGGCTACCTGATGTGAAGAGCTGACTCATTGGAAAAGACGCTGATGGAAAGATTGAGGTCAATAAGAAAAGGGGGTGACAAAGTGTGAGATGGCTGAATGGCATCGCTGACTCAGTGGATATGAGTTTGAGCAAACTCAGGGAGATAGTGAAGGACAGGGAAGCCTGGCATGTTGCAGTTTATGGGGTTGCAGAGTCAGACACAACTTGGCAACTGAACAACAACTACAAAAGGCAAATGACCATAAAAATACCTTATATACCTTTCTAAAATAGAGTTCAATTCAGTCCCTCAGTCATGTCTGACTCTGTGACCACATGAATGGCAGCACGCCAGGTCTCCATGTCCATCACCAATTCACAGAGTTCATGCAAACTCATGTCCATCGAGTTGGTGATGCCATCCAGCCATATCATCCTCGGTCCTCCCCTTCTCCTCCTGCCCTCAATCCCTCCCAGCATCAGAGTCTTTTCCAATGAGTCAACTCTTCACATGAGGTGGCCAAAGTATTG
>SJYC01141677.1:0-18255 GCA_006408675.1 Madoqua kirkii
CCATGATCCAGCTGATGTTGGCAATTTGATCTCTAGTTCCTCTGCCTTTTCTAAAACCAGCTTGAACATCAGGAAGTTCACGGTTCACGTATTGCTGAAGCCTGCCTTGGAGAATTTTGAGCATTACTTTACTAGAGTGTAACATGAGTGCGATTGTGGGGTAGTTTGAGCATTCCTAAGAGATACATATAAGATATATAAAATATGAGTTGTTGCTCTTAAAGTTGTAATAAGGAACCAATCAGAAGATGCTATAATGTTTATTATGTGCTTTCTAGTTATCCATTAAGAACTGAGCTCATGGCTTGGGATAACCCAATCATTCCTAGTATTCTGCTAGGATGTTTTCATAATCAGAGTGTAAGAAGTTTCCTGTCTCTGAACTGATTTCATTATCTGTGATTTCCAAGCTTTTTACAGTCCAACAGAAAAATATGCAAAATATCCAAGAAGCTTAAGTAAATAAAATGTTAGCTACACAAAATTAGGAACTAAAAATTTCCATAGATCTAGTACATAAGTATTAGTGACATAAAAATTACAGATATCAGAACTATAATCAGATATCCATAGACTCTATAGCACATCAGTATAATAGGCTCATGAATAACATGGCTTTTTTAAAATTAATAGTTTAAAAAACAACATGTTAATTTACATAAGGAAAAGCAAGTTTCCCTATACTTGTCTAGGTTCTTGGCTGACACACCATGTAATAAAAGATTAAAAAGAGAAAAACATAAGTTTAATAACATGTATACCCCATATATATATATGGGAGAGCCTCAAGCAAACTGATTAACTCTGAAATGGCTGAAGATACCAGCTTAAATACCATTTTTAGCTCCACATAAGAAAATTGGGGGAAGGAGTGGAAAGCCAGATGTGGGAGGTTACCAGGAAAATCACAATAAACAAGGCTAAGGTTGTTATGCAGATTTAAGGCCATGCCTTCTCCTTGGTAAGAGTTTCCAGAGTTTTAGAGTCACTGATTTCTTTCCAGTACAGAGAAGGAGACACGCTTAAAAATGGACATTTCCCGGATAAATGTAAATATCTCTTAGAATATCACAAGTTGTCCTTAGTTTTAGATATTTTCCTGTATCTGCTGTGTGTGTGGTGTTTTTTTTTTAATAATCAAATTATGAGCAATATATTCTCTTCCCCTTCATTAATAAGGAAACTTTGTGGTGTTTATAGCAGAAGTTTAAAATTTGGGATGATTCTAAACAGCAACTCTTTTTAGAAAAAGTGGGACTCATTCTTCTGTATTTCTTGCAGAAGTTGAGGCACAAAAACCAAGTCTGGGATCTTGAGGAAAAAGTGTTTATGGTGTTAAAAAATGAAATTCAACTGAGTAAATTTGAAGATCTGACTCGCTTTATTCAATAATACATGTATCAGGAAACATTACATCTACCAAGTAGAAAGATGCTCCAAGGAGCTCTATAAAATGAAGATTTTTAGGAGAATGGGAATGAGACAAAAGTAAAAATGAAAGAACTATTTCAGACAAGGTTGTCTTCCTTTGGGGGAAGCATGAGAGTCTCTCATGCAGATTGCCTTTCTAGGTTGATCAGGAAATTCCAGACTGATTGGTTTAAGAGTCCTCTGTATAATAACTAAAACTACAATTATGTTAGGTATTAAGTTGTGATTTGCTGACATAGGGTTTAGCAGAACAAGTGACTCCATTGGAAGCCTGTGTCTTTTTTTTTTTTAAACAACGGACATCAGTGAGCTATGCAGCTAATTCTTGTTCTTCCTTGATATATTCTAATATATATATATATATATATATATATATTAAACAAAATCCAAACAGAACATTAAGGGTATGCCTGGAACCGAGGAAAAAACCATCACTGATGAATGGCTATATGCATGAATAATAAAAGTAATAGCCATCATTTATTAAACTTCTGTCACATTAGATTTCAATCAAGTCTCTTAAATGAACTTGGAGGAAAGCTTTAACTAGAAATAGGGGTGTTTAGACTGATTTCCAGGAGGGAACAGGGCAGACAGAAACTTGTGGTCGAGAACTGTATTTCCTAGGGAAATAGAAGTAACTGCAGTTACTACTCTGTTACTACCAGAGACTGGTAGATTGGTAAACTTAGTCTCAGGCCAGATGTGATGGTTGTCTGCCTTTGAAATGCAGTAATATCTGCTGCTTGTGAAAGCAGTCATCACCACGTGGGGAGAAGTCACTAGCAGCGGTAGCACAGTGTTCCATGACTCTCTCCATTATCCATCTGAAGTTAGGCTACTTACTGCTGGCAAGCCAATGCTTAAGAGACAAGTGTTACATGGAAAGGAAAGTTTGCTTTATTTATTTGCTTTATTTGCTTTATTCAGCAACCTGGGGCAATGTTAAACTTGTGTCCAAAACCCAACTCCAAAGTTTCTGTTCTACCATGGAAGTTTTCTTTTTTTTTTTTTTTTTTCACCATGGAAGTTTTCTAAAGAGAGAAGGGGGAAATTAATTGCACTTGATCATTTGAGGACATTGTTCAGTCACTGAGTCGTGTCCTACTCTTTATGATCCCATGGACTGCAGCACACGAGGTTTCCCTGTCCTTCACCATCTCCCAAAGTTTGCTCAAACTCAAGTCCATTGAGTCAGTGATGCCATCCAACCATCTCATCCTCTGTTGTCCTCTTCTCTTGCCTTCAGTCTTTCCCAGCATCAGAGTCTTCTCCCGTGAGTTGGGTTTTCACATCAGGTGGCCAGAGTTTTGGAGATTCAGCTTCAGCATCTGTCCTCTCAATGAATATTCAGGACTGATTTTCTTTATAGGATTAACTGGCTTGAACTCTTTTCAGTCCAAGGGACTCTCAAGAGTCTTCTCCTGAATCATAGTTCAAAAGGCTCAGTTCTTCAGCACTCAGGCCTCTTTATGGCCAACTCTTATATCCATACATGACTGCTGGAAGAACCATACCTTTGACTATACGGACCTTTGTTGGCAAAGTAATGTCTCTGCTTTTTAATATGTTGTCTAGGTTTCTCAAAGCTTTTCTTTCAAGGAGCACACATCTTTTTATTTCATGGCTACAATCACTGTCTGCAATGATCTTGGAGTCCAAGAAAATAAAATCTGTCACTGTTTCCATTGTTTCCTCATCTATTTGCCATGAAGTGATGGGACCAGATGCCATGATCTTAGTTTCTTGAATGTTGAATTTTAAGCCAGTTTTTTCACTCTCCTGTTTCACTTTCATCGAGGCTCTTTAGTTCCTCTTCACTTCCTGCCATAAGGGTGGTGTCATCTGCATGTCTGAGGTTGTTGATATTTCTCCTGGGAATCTTGATTCCAGCTTGAGCTTCCTCCAGCCCAGCATTTCACATGATGTACTCTACATATAAGTTAAATAAGCAGGGTGAAAATATACAGCCTTGACATACTCCTTTCCCAATTTTGGAACCAGTCTGTTGTTCCCTGTCCACTTCTAACTGTTGTTTTTGACTGCATACAGGTTTCTCAGGAGACAGGTGATATGGTCTGGTATTCCTACTGCTTTAAGAATTTTTCAGTTTGTTGTACTCCACATAGTGAAAGGCTTTAGGGTAGTCTGGTTAGTTGGTGGTGAGGTAACAGGGTGGTGCTCCAGAGATCTTGTGCTCAGCCTGAAATCCCATCCTCTACCTGGGTAGAGGCCTTGAACTCAAGCTTGGTCGCTTTAGTCGTGTCAACTCTGCAACCCCATGGACTGTAGCCTGCTAGGCTCCTCTGTCCAAGGGACTCTCCAGGCAAGAATACTGGAGTGTATTGTCATTTCCTCCTCCAGGGGATCTTTCCCACCTAGGGATCAAACCAGTTTCTCCTGTCTCTCCTGCACTGCTGGTGAATTCTTTGCCACTGAGCCACTGGGGAAGCTCCAGTTCCCCCAGAGGCCTTAGGTCCTGCAGAAGAATTCAAAGATATTATTATGTAAATTTCTTGATGAGGAACAAGGACCCTGCTTTAATCTCTGCACTATTGTTTCTTGATTACTCCTTTCTTCTTTCTGCATCCCCTTCCTTCCTTGATTAGCAACTATTGGAGCTTTGGGACTCAGGGAAGCTCAGGGAGGCTGAATGAAGCCTATTTCCAACAAACAAGAGACAGGAGACATGGAAAGGATTTGTCCCTGGGAGGGCTCCTCAGGGTCCTGCTTGATTTCATCTCCTCTGTGATTAGGCATGTATGCAAGCCTCTCCAGTCTCCACTGGAATCCTGGGCCCCTGGTAAATGAGAAGCAAGCCTGAGCTGGAGTGGCATTGGCCTTGAGGAAGGCAAAAGAGAGGAAAAAGGACTCTTCAGAATGCTCATGGGGCCTCAAGTAGAACCCTGTGAATCCCACCAAAGCAGCACAGCAAGGGAAAGAGGATAGCAGAAATGCAACACCTCAAAACCCCCCTGCCTCTTACAGCCTGAGAGAAGACACAGGAGAAGCCCAGATTCACAAAAATAGATGTGCTGTAAATACATAGCCAGCCTGTAATCTTAATTCAGATTTTGCACAGATCCTTGTCACACAGACAGCTACAGTATCTTAGCTGATATTATACTTTTGCCATTGTGTTCAGACCTAATTGCTTAATGATAGAATGATCTAGATTTCCTTTGTGAGACAAATTTTTTTAATTACTTGCTTTTAAACTGACTTCCCATTTCAAAACGCTTGTTCCCTAGTACTGACAGAGAAGGTTTGTATAGGCTCAAGGATTCCTGAGCAGCACTGACATTGTACTAGCAAAGTGTCTTGAATAGAGACAGGCATTTGAATTGCACAAACTGGGGGAAAAGTAACAAGTCACTGAGCCTGTCCTATCCTTGAGCATCCCTAGCAAAACAGTGTTCTGTTTTGTTTGTTCCATATGCAATAATAAATCAGTGTTTTGTTTTGAAAGCACATCAGAAATGAAAGATGTCAGCTATTGGCGATGATGGGAGAGGATAAAAATTGAAGCAATTAGTCTAATTTGACTTTTAGAAGAAAAACAAACATGTTGGTTGCATTAGACAATGTAGTGTTGAAACAATAGCTTCAGTTTTTCATACATGATATCAATGGGCCTCCTACAGGTTATATGAGGAAAAGGAAAAGGCGTGGGGCTTCTGAAATGTCTTTAGTGGATACTCTGGCCTATGCAAAATATGCTCATCCAATTAAAAAGAATGTATTAAAGAAAATTGGAGTCATTTTAAGTGAAGTTCCAGAAATGTATAGCTTTTCAAGAGAAATACAATTCCAGAGACACTCGGCAGGTATTCCTCTATCATTACTTCCACTTCATTACAATCATCTTTAACCTCACTAGAGTTATAATATGCTGTAAGATTGGGTATGAAAGTGGCAAAATTCATTTCAATAGATTTACACAAAATGTGTCCTGTATTCATAGAATCATTGAGAGTTTTCAGAGATTAATTTTTGTTTTCCTTACATGTTACCATCCTTTATGGGGGAAATGATATGCTAGAGTTATGGTCACATATTGGAATTGCAAGAACTTAAGACATCCCCATCTAGAGGAAACTGAGGCTCAGAGAGGCCAAGTGACTCAACCATATTTTCACTGTAGTTGGTGGATCAGATGCTTCCTGGCTGGCTTCCTGCATATGACTCAGATGGCTGCTTCTAGGGTTGGAGGCAAACTCCAACCCCGTGCTTCTGTGTGTGTGTGTGTGCACCGTGTGCCCATGTATGGCACACATGGATGGTGTGGGAAGTACAAAGAAAAGGAGGGAAGCTTATCATTCTCAAATTTGTGGACTCTGCCCAAATGTGGTATCTGCAGAGCAGAGTCCACAGATCCTACATTTGGGCAGACACCACATTCAGACTTAAATTGAAGAAAGTAGGGAAAACCCTGGTGGCTCAATGGTAAAGAATCTGCCTGCAGTGCAGGAGACCTGGGTTCGATCCCTGGGTCGGGAAATCCCCTAGAGAAGGAAATAGCAACCCACTTCAGTGTTCTTGCCTGGAGAATCCCATGGATAGAGGAGACTTGTGGGCTATAGTCCATGGGCTCGCACAGAGTTGGACACAACTGAGCAACTAAGCAGCAGCAGCAGGGAAAACCACTAGGTCACTCAGGTGTGACCTAAATCAAATCCCTTATGATTACACAGTGAAGGTGATGAATAGATTCAAGGGATTAGATCTAGTAGACAAAGTGTCTGAAGAACTGTGGACAGAGGTTCATAATATTGTACAGAAGGTGGTGACCAAAACCATTGCCAAGAAAGAGAAATGCAAGAATGCGAAGTGGTTGTCTGTGGAGGCCTTACTAATAGCTGTGAAAAGAAGAGAAGTGAAAGGCAAAGAAGAAAGGGAAAGATATATCCAATCAAATGCAGAGTTCCAGGAAATAACAAAGAGAGATAAGAAAGCCTTCTTAAGTGAACAATGCAAAGGGATAGAGAAAAATAATCGAATGAGAAAGATTAGAGATCTCTTCAAGGAATTGGAGATACCAAAGGAACATTTAATGCAAAGATGGGCACAGTAAAGGACAGAAATGGCAAGGATCTAATAGAAGCAGAAAAGATTAAGAAGAGATGGCAAGAATACAGAAGAAGTATACAAAAAAGATCTTAACGACCCAGATAACCACTATGGTGTGATCACTCACCTAGAGCCAGACATCCTGGCATCTGAAGTCAAGTGGGCCTTAGGAAGCATCACTATGAACAAAGCTAGTGGAGGTGATGGAATTCCAGCTGAAATATTTCAAATCCTAAAAGAATGCTGTTAAATTGCTGCACTCAATATGCCACCAAGTTTGAAAAACTCAGCAGTGGCTACAGGACTAGAAAAGGTTAGTTTGCTTCCAATCCCAAAGAAAGGCAATGCCACAGAATGTTCAAACTACCACATAACTGTACTCAGTTCACACACTAGCAAGGTAGCACTCAAAATCCTTCAAGCAGGCTTCAGCAGTATGTGAACTGAGAACTTCCAGATGTACAAGCTGGATTTAGAAAAGGAAGAGGAAACAGATATCAAATTGCTAACATATGATGGATCTTAGAAAAGCAAGAGAATTCCAGGAAAACATCTGCTTTATTGACTATGCTAAAGCCTTTGACTGTGGAGATCACAACAAACAGTGGAAAATTCCTAAAGCGATGGGACCACCTTACCTGCCTCCTGAGAAACCTGTATGCAGGTCAAAAGCAACAGTGAGAACCAGACATGGAACCATGGACTGATTCAAAATTTGGAAAGAAGTATGTCAAGGCTGTATATTGTCACCCTTTTTATTTAATTTATATACAAAGTATATCATGCAAAATGCTGGGCTGGATGAATCACAAGCTAGAATCATGATTGCTGGGAAAAATACAAATAAGCTCAGATATGCAGATGATACCACTCTAATGGCAGAAAGCAAAGAGGAACTAAAAAGCCTCTTGATGAAGGTGAAAGAGGAGAGTGAAAAAGCTAGCTTACAACTCAACATTAAAAAAACTAAGATCATGGCATCTCACCCCATCACTTCGTGGCAAATAGCTGGGGGAAAGGGGGAAACAATGCCAGAATTTATTTTCTTGGGCTCCAAAATCAATGCAGACAGTGACTGCAGCCATGAAATTAAAAGACTCTTGATTCTTGGAAGAAAAGTTGTGACAAATCTATGTGGTATATTAAAATAAAGGCATCACTTTGCTGACAAAGGTTCATATAATAAAAGTTATGTTTTCTCCAGTAGTTGTGTATGGATGTGAGAGTTGGACTGTAAAGAAAAATTGATGCTTTTAAATTGTGGTGCTGGAGAAGGCTCTTGAGAGTCCCTTGGATGGCAGGGAGATCAAACTGGTCAATCCTAAAGGAAATCAACTCTGAATATTCATTGGAAGGACTGCTGAAGCTGAAACTCCAATACTTTGGCCACCTAATGCAAAGAGCTGACTCGTTGGAAAAGACCCTGATGCTGGGAAAGATTGAGGACAGGAGAAGTAGTATGTGACAGGGGATGAGATGGGTGGATGGCATCATTGACTCAATGGACATGAATTTGAGCAAGCTCCAGGAGATGGTGAAGGACAGGGAAGCCTGGTGTACTCTAGTCATGGAGTCACAAAGAGTCCATACAACTTAGTGACTGAATAACAACAACTGAAGATACTGAGTCTCTACGTTTGTTACATATCTAATGGGGAACACAAAGAAGTGTTAGCACAAAGAAGTGTTAACACAAAGAAGTATTAACAAATAGCTTGTGTATTCAAGTAGCTTGAGAATTTACTTGGGGAAATGAGCCATATAGACAAATACCTATAAAAACAAAACCAATTAAAATTTGGAAAGATAGCATATAAGTGAAAAGTGAAGTCGCTCAGTCATGTCTGACTCTTTACGACCCTGTGGACTGCAGCCCACCAGGCTTCTCTTTCCATGGGATTCTCCAGGCAAGAATACTGGAGTGGGTTGCCATGCCCTCCTCCAGGGGATCTTCCCAACCCAGGAATCAAACCCAGGTCTCCCGCATTGCAGGCAGACGCAGGGAGATGCTTTAACCTCTGAGTCACTAGGAAGCCCATATATCAACAATTGTCAACAACTAAATAAATGCTGCAGAAATTTAGGATTTTAGGAACTTCCAGGAGAAAGGAATCTATGAGGTGAACTGGTCAAATAAATAGTAGAAACTTATACTTTGAAAGAATCATTCTGGCTACTCTAAGAATAGACTGGGTAGGAAAAAGATCACTGAAGAAAGTTTGCAGTAATCCAGGCTGAAGATGGTAGTTAGTGAGACCAAGATGGCAGTAGTGAAATACTTAAAGTTTGCTTCTGTTTTGTAGATTATGTCGACAAATTTGCTAACAAATCAGGTGGGAAGCATCAAAGTTTGCTTAAAGTTTCTTGGCCTGAAATAATACAACAATAAAATACTGTTTACTGAGATGGAAGGACTTTATTTAATAAAGTCACTTTGGGGAAAAAACTCAAGAATCTGTTTTTGGACATGTTATTGATTAAGATGAATATTAGCATAGAAATAGTGATGTTAAGTAAGTAACTGGTTATATGAGCCTGAAGTTCAGGAAAGAGGCCTTGACTGGAAGTAGGAGTTTTGAATTCTCCAGAATAAAGTCATTAGACTAGTGAAATCACCTAGAGATAGAGTGTGGATAAAACAAAACTCTGAGGTGAAGCCCTGGGGCATTCCAGTGTTTAAACATCAGGGAAAGGATGATGGATAACTAATGAAATCCAAGAAAAAGTGGCAGTAACAGAGGAGGAAATCCTAGAAAGAATGATGCTCTGAGGGTGATGTGAGCACAGTGGTTCAAGAAAGAAGGGGTGATGAACTGCAGCAGATGATGGACACAAGTTAAGTGAGGTGAGGACTAAGGATTAATCTTGCATGGAAAGTGTAGAGAAAGCATAAAGCGTGGAGGGAGTGGAACAGTCCAAGAGGCAGTGGTGCTGGGATGCCTCATTCAGGGGCTGCTGAAGTCATGGAGAACCATGGCAGGGGTGGTACAGGAAAGTGACTTTGAACTAGTTGCTAAAAGGGAGTTATTACAGTGTCTTTAAAATGATAGTATCAAGGAATAGGAGGGAGATTCTGTTGTCATGAGCTTCAAAGTTGGCATATGTAGGTGAGGAGGACAGTGAACAATATAGAGTAAGGAGGTACCTGCCCTCCACCAGGGCCAATCTATGGCATCATAGGGATGGGAAGTTTTAATACTTCTCCTCCAAGGCTTTAAATATCTGTAATACCCTACAAAACATGTCCCTGTGAATTTTTAAGTACCCCTTAAGTTGGGTATTGCAGCCCTTGGTTGAAAAAACAGCGGGCCTAGTTCCAAAGCTCATTTTCTCTCTTTTTTTGTTGGCACTACCTTGGCTTACTGACCTTTTCAAATTTGTAAAGTTCTGTGCACATCTATGCCAAGATTATGTTTACACAGCCCCAGCAGTCCTTTTTAATTGGGGTTGGCATGGTGTCCAGGAGATTCTCCTTTTTCACTTGGTATTTTGAAAATTTTCTATTTTACTGATTGATATTTTTAGCCATGGACTCTTGTCCAAACAAGTTACCTAAAAGCACAAATGAACAAAACACCTGAAATAGAGCTTTTGTTTTGAATTACTGAGGGTTTGTGTGTGTTTTGGTGAGAGGGGCCATGGTTGGGGGAGTTAATAGGGTAGAAGTTTTTAAAAATAACAACCCTAATACAAAAGGATTACACTCTGATTGAATTGCAGACACAGTATGTGATGATAGATATTTACAGAAATTATCTGTTCCTCCTTGTGATGTTCCTTACATTATAGTACTCAGTAGGATAACAATACAGCCAACATCTGCTGAAGCTAATGCTGGAGATACCTCTAATGGAATAAGGATGCTTAATAGCTTTCTCAGTGATTTTGGTATTGAAAAGATAACTGGCAGATTTCCTGTGTTCTGTAGTGTACTACAGATCAAAATGGCCTGAATCTGAAATTGCACAAACACTAAGCTTAGAGTAGGGATGTGAATAGGGGTATCTCTGTTGAGATGTAACTGGATGGAGCTGACAAAGACTGTTTTTGACCAAACTTTAGACAGGTTCCTCTGTGCCCTTTTCTCAGCTGGGATTTGACACTGGGCTTCCACATCAGTCCTTACTGAGTCCATTCCTAGCAGCAATGCTGCTAAGTTAGTTTAGAGAGACTCCTCTACCCTCCATCACCTTGACCTGCCTTTAGCAAGAATCCTGTTAAATCAACTTTGAAAAATCTCCCTACCCTGATGTCTCCTCAGAGTAATTCTTCACCCACTGACCCTGTCAGTTTGTTCTTTGTCTACAAATTCCCATTTGTATTTGTAATTGAACTCATTTCTATACTGAATTCATCTTTTTTCTCTATTGCAATAGTTTTTGAAAAAAGTTGGCAACTTGTAACTAGTATTGAGCTCTGGTTCTTTTTAACGGTTTCTTGTGTGGTAACTTAAATCTGAATTAAGGTCACCATCAGACCCTCAGACATGACAACGATACTTCAGCATTCACTGAGGCCTTTTGTCTCTAATTTGCCTGTTTATTTGGGTATCCAGTGGTGAATCTTATTCCAGATTCCAGAACTCTGGATAAATATCTATTCAAGCATAGTGAGAATAGATTTTGATAAGAATCAACTATAGGGACTTTGCTGGTGGTCCAGTTGCTAAGACTGTGCTCCCAATGCAGGGGGCCCAGGTTTGATCCCTGATCAGGGAACTAAATCCCACATGCTACAAATAAAGATCCTGCATGCTGCAACTATGACCTGGTACAACCAAATAAATTTTAAAAAAAGAATCAAATATACTCTAGAACTGGTTTTAGAGTCTCAGGCAAACAGAAACTAGTCCCAGGCCTCTCCAGAAGTATAAAGCTATCATTAGTCAAGAACATAGAGTATTCTTAACTGGTTAAACTCTCTCCTCCTTCTCAAGCTCTTGCAGGCTACATGCTTAACCACTCCACTCTAATACTATACACTTCCTTTCCCCCGGCAAAGTTTACTAAACCCTTGAGCTGCAGTGGCTCCCCTGGGGTTTCTGGGATATCCCCAAATTAATCCACCTAAAAGGAGCCCCAGAGAAAAGGATACAAAAATCTTGGACCCGAAGTGTTCTCCTTACTTCTCTTGGTGCAAAGAAGCTGAAAAATGGCTAAACAATTCAAGCCTCCCTCAAAGTCTGAGGCTCTTAAGCAATTTCTACAGAAAACATTTTTCCAATCCAACAAGCTGCCTAGATTACCCTCCTGGCACCTAAATATTTCCCTCCTAGTCTTCTTCTGTTTTCCCCCAGGATATCCTCCATCAGTCACACCCTAGTCTCTCAACATCCTGAAACCATAAAGTTCACAATGCCCCCATCTCTTGCAGATGAAACCTAGGGACCTTGGTTTTACTTTGAATTACATGTCGTCATCAAAGGCTTTCCTGACCTCTGAAAGGAAAGGGAAGCTTTACTGAACAATATAGAATTGTTCTAGGAGCCTGTTTTCCTGGATCCCCTTTTATATCAATGTAAACACCTATTGATTGGGCCTGGAGATACCTTTCTTTGGTTTAAAAAGCCAAATGGCCACCTTTGAAAACCATCAGGAGTCTCACACTACATGATTTCCATTGGAAAGAGGGAAGTAAAAGAAAAAATGATTAGGGGGCATTCCCCAACAGAGACAGAAAACCGTGGCTGTCACCATAGACTGGCCACAATGTGGAAAGGCATTCAGAGCTAGAAATGACTTCCCAAATAGCCTCTGAGCACAAGCTTCAGAAATGGTGTCAAATCAGAGCTCTATGACACATTACAGGAAAGTATTAACTGGCAAAATGCAAACACATCTGAGGTCCAGATAGTAGCCTAGCATGATGAAAAATAGTGTTTCTGAAAATGGAAAATACACAATCCAATCTTATGGCCTAGCAATTAAAGCAATCAGAAAAACCTGGCAAATTTAATCTATGTCAAGCCCCAAAGTCACAGGTTCTCTTTGATAAAGATACTTGCCAAAATTTGAGGAAAAAAGTTAGGTCTGAGATTGTCTAGACCTCAAGAGAAAGGGCAAGCCGGGGTCTTTTTCTCATCATAGCCTGATTGCCTCCCCTCAGAGTAAGTAAGTGCCCACTGCTCGCAACTGCCACTAAACTCATTAGAGAAAATAATCCTTCAAGTTGAAGGGCTCCCCTCCAAGTTTCTCAGTGATACAGGAGCAACACATCCCACTTTTAATAGCACTTCATTTCCTGTCCCCCTTCCTTGGAGTTCAAAACTTGAACAGTGATGGTTCTAATAATGTACCTCATTATTTCTTCTAGCTCAGTCACTTAATATTTTTGTAGGACCCTTTAAAGCTTGAAACAACATCCTTCTCAGTTCTTCTACCCAAATAAATTTGTTAGGGATCTTCTCATTAGTTACAGTATTGGATTTTATTGTGCTTCTAAAAGACTCCTTCCTACAGATCCTCAGCTTCTCCCCTTGATCCCTATGTCCCCTAAGGGTTTTGTCCAACTTGCCTGAGTTTCTTTTCCCCCTTCAGCCTAGCACTTATTTGACCAAAGATTTAAATCAACTGTTATGTAGCACTGCTTTTTATTTATGGGCTAAAGTTTCAGCAGTATCAGACACATACAGGATGCTGAACCCCTCAAACTGGACATAGATTCTTTCACACACCTCCCTAGGATTCCTCAATATCATCCAAAACCAGAAGAACTTGAGAGGCTTTACCTAGCATTCTAGACTTTTTTAGACAGGAAATTTTATCTTCACTTTTGGTGCATACAGTACTCCCATTTTGGCCATTAAGGAAACGAATGGGAAGGGATGTTAATTAGTTCAAGGTCTGCATCTGTCAGTAAAATGGTCACATTTAGATTTTCCTCATTTCCTGATCCTAACACTATCCTCTTTGCTATACCTTCCAGCATCCAGTATTTCACAGTCATTCATATGTTCAGCTTTTTTGACAATTCCTTTCACAGGAAACTCTAAC
This sequence comes from Madoqua kirkii, assembly GCA_006408675.1. Lineage (NCBI taxonomy): Eukaryota > Metazoa > Chordata > Mammalia > Artiodactyla > Bovidae > Madoqua > Madoqua kirkii. The sequence goes on from SJYC01141677.1 coordinate 13,494, forward strand.
CTTTCCTTGTTTTCACTGAGAAAACCAGCAATATACCTGAACGTTATGCCTTAGGAATTGAATGAGGCCTCTACCTACTTTTGCATACCCTAAATGCCATTTTGAAAGACTTAAAGAAAAATCCCAGGAGACTCCACAGTAATCCAGTATATAAATGATTTCCTTGTATGCTCTAACAGTTATGACAGGTCCCTTTTGGACACTGAATACCTTTTAAGACATTAGCAAGAATGGGCCACAAGATGCCTCGTGACAAAATGCAGTTATGCTTGTATGTCTGATATCTTGGTCAAGACACCTCAGCCACAGGAAAGACTGTCTCTACAAACCAAGAATCTACCATCCAACATTTTTTTTTTTCTCCCTGAAACAAAAGGACAACTGAGATTTTAGGGATCTTATGGGATATTATAAGGTGTAGATACCTAATTTTCCTGTGATTGCTTCATCTCTCTATGCTGTGACTAGGGAGTCATCCCCAGATCCAATAATCTCGAGATGCTTTTGAGAACCTTATGGAATGTCTGCTTTCACCTCCTGCCCTTGGACTTCCCAGCTGCTCACTGCCTTTCCCTTTGTTTGTTCATGAATGAATGGGTCATGCTCTTATGGTATTATCCCAGAGGCCTAATGGATACCAGAGACCCAAGAGGCATTAGAGCTTGGCCTTAGACCCAGTAACTGAGACAACCCTGTGCCTGTGAGCTGTGGCCACAACTGCCAAAATTGTCCATGCTACCTTTGATTTAATATTAGGCCATGTGCTTGACAGAAGTGTTCCTCATGTTGTAGAGACTCAGTTTCTTAGAGGATACACATGGTACTATTCCACATCTTGACCTACCACTCTTCCTTTCTCACATCACCACACATTCCTGTCAGCAACTTAACCTTGCTGCTTTGTTTGCTTTATGCACTGACAGAATCTCCCATGATTGCTTCAGTAATGCCAAATAACTGTCTTTTTTTAGGTTAGGTTTGTCAGAAAATTCCTTCCCCCAAGTTGATCTCATTATTTATATCCATGGTACCTCCCTCCAGGAAGAGTATGGGACCTTCCAACTGATGAACACACATCTCTTGAATCTGAAGCCATGCTAACGGTTAAATCAGCTCAGATGGCTGAATTAATTGATATCACTCAGACTTGCAGAAAAGCAGAGAGAAAGAAGGTTAACATTTATACTGACAGCTGCTATGCCTTTAGGGTAGTACATGGTGTTGGCATGTTATAGAAATAGAAAGGATTCATGACAGCAGCTGGTATCCCAGTCCAAAATAGACTCGAAATAATAGAATGCTTAGAAGCATTGTTATTGTCCCAGCATATTGCTAGTTAAAACTGAAGGGCATAGTATAAAAAAAATCTCAAACACAGCCCAGCAAGACAAATTGACTGATTAATATGCTAACCTAGCAGCCTTCCCATACCACCTAAGATGTTCAAGTGGTTTCCAAGTCTTGGGACTATGACCCTGCATTCTGTTTCAGGGTTTTTCCCTTGAGGGAAACAAATTCTTTAGAATGACTCCCAAGGAAATAATCACCGATATCTGCATGACCCGTGTAACAGCTTCAGACTCAAAAAGGGCTGGATGGGAAAAGTGGGATGTTCAGTCTAATAGGCCACTTGATGGCTCTTAAGTCTGTTGCCCAAGTCATTATGTATAGTTTACATGATATGACCTCTCATGGAAAGGACAAAATGCCGATTATATTAGACACAATAGTTTGGACCCTTTAGCTTTTGTTTGAACCAAGTAGTTTCCTCTTGCTTCATATGACAAAAACATAATCTTGGAAAGACTGTGTGTCTTTTGTAGAGCAAGGAAGGGAAGTAGATCACCTTCCTTCATTTACAGAAGAATAAGGCTACCCAAGCACATTCACCCTAGTCTGCATGTTTTCTAAATGGCTAGAGGTTGTCTCTGCCACAAAGCCTCAACAGCATCGGTAGCCAAACTCTTTGTAGAATGATTGTTCCCCTCTACTGTATCTAGTAACAGATCACATTTCATTGTCAGAGTTATATAGGAAATTGAAAAGGCAGCACACATTAGTCAAAGTCTCCACCGCTGTTACCATTTCAGTAATCAGGCATCACAGAAAGAGCCAACAGTACTTCAAGACCAAGCTAGCTAAATTATTTGAAGAATCGAACTCACTGTAGCCACGAGAGATTCCTGTTGCTCTTATGGCTCTCAGAATTTCACCCCATCTGTGTATAGACTATCTCCTTTTAAAGCTAATCTTGGGAAGGCCCGTGAGGACGCCTTATTCATCTTGGCTTGCAGAAGATTCTAACCTGACACCATCAGATACCTTTAGATACTCTCAAGGGTTATAAAAAATATTGTCAGTCCTATATCAGCAAATGAAGACTGCCTTCCCTTTATTGTGGATTGTTGCATCTGTATTCATCAGTGATACTGCCCTATAGTTTTCTTTTTTTGTCTGGTTTTGGTATCAGGATGATGATGGCCTTGTAGAATGAGTTTGGGAGTGTTTCTTCCTCTGCAGTTTTTTGGAATAGTTTGAGAAGGATAGGTATTAACTCTTCTCTAAATGTTTGCTAGAATTTGCCTGTGAAGCAATCTGTTCCTAGACTTTTGCTTCTTAGAAGTCTTTAAATCACAATTTCAATATCAGTGCTTGTGGCTGGTCTGTTTATGTTGTCTCTTTTTTTCATGGTTCAGTCTTGGAAGGTTATTCCTTTCTAAGAATTTGTCCATTTCTTCTAGGTTGTCCATTTTATCGGCATATCATTGATTGTAATAGTCTCTTATGATCTGTTGCATTTCTGTGGTGTCACTTATAGTGAAGTGAAAGTCACTCAGTCTTGTCTGACTCTTTGTGACCCCATGGTCTATACAGTCCATGGAATTCTCCAGACCAGAATATTGGAGTGGGTTGCCATTTCCTTCTCCAGGAGATCTTCCCAACCCAGGAATCGAACAAGGGTCTCCTGCATTGCAGGTGGATTCTTTACCAACTGAGCTATCAGGGAAGCCCAGTTACACCCAGGTGTCACTTATAATGTCTCATTTTTCATTTCTAACGTTATTGATTTAAGTCCTCTCACTTTTTTTTTCTTGAGTTTTACTATAGGTTTATTAATTTTGTTTGTCTTCTCAAAGATGCCTTCCCTTTAGAATTTCCTGATTATCCTTTACATGACTTACAAATAGGTGATCTGGTATTCTTAAAATGCCACCATTGGAAAACCAACCTTGATCCCAAATGGAAGGGAGTTTATACCAGTTTACTCTACTAAAACTCCTGTCAAGTTGTAGATTGTTCAATCTTGCATTCGTGTTTCACAATTAAAGGAAAACAACAGCTGTTCAAATAGAGAAGTAGTCTAACCAGAACCCCCAAACTGAGTCTATACCAGGAGTTCTAGAAGCAGACAACAAGGAGAAGCAGACAATAGTGAGAAGCAGTCATTCAAATAAATAGAGTGACATCACAAAGTAGTCAACTACTGTCCAAGGTAACAGAACAGAACTTATTTGGATTCCTCTTCCTTGTGTGTTAGTCCCTCAGTCATGTCTGACTCTTTTGTGACCTCATGGACTATAGCCCATCCAGCTTCTCTGTTCATGGGATGTCCTAAGTAAGGATACTGGAGTGGGTTGCCATTTCCTCCTCCAGGGGATCTTCCCAACCCAGGGATTGAACCCAGGTCTCCTGCATTACAGGCAGGATGTTTACCACCTGAGCCACCAGGGAAGCCCTGCTTATCCCCTGCCTTTTTTTTTTTTCCTTCTTATTTGCCTAAAGGTTCTCCTGCTCTTCCCTACACCCACTCCAGTGTTCTTGCCTGGAGAATCCCAGGGACAGGGGAGCCTGGTAGGCTGCCTTCTATGGGTTTGCACAGAGTCGGACACGACTGAAGCAACTTAGCAGCAGCAGCAGCTCTTCCCTACTTTTGTTTATCAAGACGTGTTTCTACCTACAGTAACTGTATACCTTCAACATGACCTCTCTTCACCTTAAACTTCATCTTTCATTTCGTTTTCCTGCCTCTAAATTGAAGATATTCTGCTCTTCACCTGCTCCCTCCAGTTTTCCTACCTTTCAGTAAGATTTTTTTCATCCACAGGACCTTTGGAAACCCTGGGTCAAGTTTCACTCAAGTAAGCATACTCTATTGTTGCATGCCTCTATATCCTTAACACTTTTCTCATTGAAAGGTGAGCTGTGTTCCCTTTCTTAATTGTAAACAGGAGAACATGACTGAAGTGATGCTGCTTAACTTCATTATCTAGGTCAGATAGTGCTCTGTATCTTCCATCTAGTTCTCCTGGAATACATACTCTATGGGCAACCAGTCATCATGTAGGAAATACATCTCCCTGGGGGATGGATACATATTAGAGAGACTATATAGGCATTTCTGTTGATGGTCCCAGCTGAGCTTGCCTGCCAGCAACCAGCATAAACTGCTGTTCATGAGAGTTAGCCAGTCAAACCTTAACATAACTATGGACATGACCAACAAGGGATTCAATTGTATGAGAGAATCCCAGTAATTAAAATGCACAAAAATGCCCCCCACCTCAAGTCTACATATTGAATAATGAAAAAAATCCCATGTGCTACTGAATATTTTTAAATTCAACCAGTATCAGTATACTGGTTGGGACTTCGCTGTTGGCTGAGATGGTAAAAGCATGTGCCTACAATGTGGGAGACCTGGGTCAATCCCTGGGTCAGGAAGATCCCCTGGAGAAGGAAATGGCAGCCCACTTCAGTATTC
>SJYC01141682.1:0-10989 GCA_006408675.1 Madoqua kirkii
TAGAGGCCTGATAACTAAATGAATGAACAATTAAAAAATTAAAACTTAGCTTTCATGTTTAATACCAATTGTGATTCTAGGAATCACATTGCTAATATAAACAATGCCCTTGAAATGTATCCCAGCTACAGTGTTCCTTAATTGAATATTATTCATGTCCATTAAATAAATATCTGAGATAGAAAATGTTATCCTATTTTACCTGATAATTTTATACATATATTACTGGTAAACTTTTTTTTTTAATTTAAAAAACATTTATACTGAGCTTGTATGTTAGATATTCTTCTAAGGACCTTAAAAATATTGATTTCATCCTCATAGAACTGTGTTAGGTGTTATCATTTTTATTTTAAATATAATTAAATTGAGGCTCATAAGTTTAAGCAGTCTGTCTAAAGAAATCAGATATTTAGTAGTGAAGCTGCATTTAAATGCAGGCAGTCTGGCTTCAGGACCTGGGCTCTTACCCAATAAATAATACTGTTATAAATAAAATATAACAGTTAAAATGGATAGCTAATAAAATAAAAATTGAAAATATTTATATATCACTCAGAATTATCTTAATTAACACTCTTCAGTGTCAGGGAGCATACACTGAAAAGGAGATTAGTTTCCAGAAAGTGTATTAAGAATTGCTTTCAGAAGCAGTATGTATGGGAAGAGAATGAAACAGGATTAAGCATAGGGTGGGGTGTGATTCAATCACACACAAAAAAGTCTAAGCTGACCTCATGTGAAGAAGCTCTGAACCCAGAAAGACTTTTAGAAGTAGTCCTAAATGGATGTATTGAAATCAAGATTTTATATCCTTGCATCAACCAGTCATTGGATACAGTCTGCCTGAAGAAAAATGTCCTAACCTTGCACAAGGCTGCTGTCTTCAATCCAAGGCAATTCTCTAAAAGCTCTAACAGCTACAAGCTCTCTCTCAAGGGGCAGTACTTCCATGAGCTGGGTTTCAATTCTGAGGAGTTATCTGGATAGTACATAATAGCCTCTGCCACAGTATAGGAAATATAGTTTGGGTAGCATTGGACTAAGCCATGATCTTTTAGAACTCATTACATCACACGAGGTCAAGAGCAATCTATATTTTGTAACTACCCTTATTATACGAGGGTAGTGAGTTGGAGGGATTTCAAGGCAGATCAAGGAAAAGGATCTGATCACTTGGTGGCAGTAGTATATAAGGAGCTGTATTCAGGCAGCACTTTGACAGGTTGCATTCTATTCCTTCCTGCAGGAGACCTTCCAGAGGCTGAGTACAAGGGCTTCCCCAGGAGAAAAGGGCATGGGGTAGATGGGAAATCAGGTTTATGTGTGTAGGTGATGTTGATTGCCCAGCAGCAAGGTGGGGAGTCTTGCAGTCAGAGAACTCTGAAGGACAGCAGAGGGGTCTTTCAGAGCTACAGATCTTCTCTTGTCCAGATAGAGATGTTGGGTGCAGTTTTTTTAGAGATATGCAAAACAGGAAAACCCTAAATGGTGACAATCTTCTTTATCTGTGCTATTTTAAAAATAATAATGTATAAAAATTAAGTTTGGTGCTGATAGGCTTTTAAGCAAATGATCTTCACCTACTATAAAGAAGTAAAGAATGTAGAACCAAGGTGCATAAGCCATCTTTAGCTCATTTATGTAATATCTCTATGGCCCTCATCCAGGTACTAAAGCCTATATACCAAGACAACCGTATTTACAACATTCAATTTAGTAGAATGCAATTCATGTATTTTGAAGCTTAATATGACCAATGTAATGACATCAGAATAGTTTTAAAAACCATCAAATGCTGCAAATGAATATACCATGTGGCTGGAGTTTTATTTTCTTATAAAGTATAAATTTTGCTGTGTATTCATATGATCTACTTTATTGATTTGGTGTTTCATCTACTAGAGCCTTCAGTCCTTTCCCACTCTTTGGGACCCCATGAACTGTAGTCTGTCAGGCTCCTCTGTCCAGATCTCCTGGAGGAGGGCACGGCAACCCACTCCAGTATTCTTGCCTGGAGAATCCAATGGACAGAGCCTGGTGGGCTACCAGCCATAGGGTCATGAAGAGTCAGACATGACTGAAGCAACCAAGCACAGCACTAGTAGAGCCTTATTGAAATATTAAAGTATCATAATATTAGTGTGTTTTTGTCTTTCATTTTCTCCTTGTATCTCCTGTGGTGGTTGTGTTTCTAGTGCCTGATTATTCGTAACTATTACATATATAATTTGATTGGGACTTTAGCATTTCAAAGTGCCCTTCTCTCTCATGAAAAATGCTTTTAGTTCATATTATACTTTACTTAATATGGTTGGTGGTTTAGTCGTTAAGTCATGTCCTAGTCTTTTCTGACCCCATGGACTGTAGCCCACCAGGTTGTTCTGTCCATGGAATTCTCCAGGCAAGAGTACTAGAGTGGATTGCCATTCCCTTCTCCAGGGGAATCTTCCCAACCCAGGGATTGAACCCAGATCTCCAACATTGGCAGATGGATTCTTTACCACTGAGCCACCAGGGAAGCTCACTTTATTTGATAATTTGATAATTAAATTTTTATTCCTTATTGTTTCCTTTTGCCCAGTGCACCTTGGCATATTTATTTTAGCATTTATGAATCACTTTATTTAATACAGAATATGCTTGTATCTTAGATTGTAAGTCAAAATCAATGTTATATTTAATAGGTGTGTTAGACCCATGTTGTTTCTCACAGAGTTGAATTTGAACATTTTTTTGATGCCTAGTCAGGTGCTCCTTGTACCTCTACCAATGGCTTCTAACCCTGGATTCTTAGAAACCAGGAATCCTGGGGATACTTGAAGGAAGAAATAGGAGCATTGTTTTAAAAGCTCAAGTAGATATCCCTTACCTGTTTCCCCATAAAAAGGCCATGGAGGTACATGAAAAGTTGAAGTGTGTTAGCTGGAATTACAGAAACTCAGTGAGGAACATAACTCCCTTACTCTTAACGGAAACTTTATTGAATGATTTCAAATCTGAGTCAGAACAGGGAATGAGTATACTCAGTAAACAGCTTTCTTTGAAAGCCAGCCTCTTTCAAAACACCAGGAAAAATCAAGATAAAGTCGTCTTGCTTGGAAAGGGGTTGTGAACTGTTCTACTGAAATGTGAATACTATTTTATACATTTTGTTTTTACTATCACAAAGTATATATAACATAACATTTGCTGTTTATTCAAAGCCTGGTGGGCTACCAGCCATAGGGTCATGAAGAGTCAGACATGACTGAAGCAACCAAGCACAGCACTAGTAGAGCCTTATTGAAATATTAAAGTATCATAATATTAGTGTGTTTTTGTCTTTCATTTTCTCCTTGTATCTCCTGTGGTGGTTGTGTTTCTAGTGCCTGATTATTCGTAACTATTACATATATAATTTGATTGGGACTTTAGCATTTCAAAGTGCCCTTCTCTCTCATGAAAAATGCTTTTAGTTCATATTATACTTTACTTAATATGGTTGGTGGTTTAGTCGTTAAGTCATGTCCTAGTCTTTTCTGACCCCATGGACTGTAGCCCACCAGGTTGTTCTGTCCATGGAATTCTCCAGGCAAGAGTACTAGAGTGGATTGCCATTCCCTTCTCCAGGGGAATCTTCCCAACCCAGGGATTGAACCCAGATCTCCAACATTGGCAGATGGATTCTTTACCACTGAGCCACCAGGGAAGCTCACTTTATTTGATAATTTGATAATTAAATTTTTATTCCTTATTGTTTCCTTTTGCCCAGTGCACCTTGGCATATTTATTTTAGCATTTATGAATCACTTTATTTAATACAGAATATGCTTGTATCTTAGATTGTAAGTCAAAATCAATGTTATATTTAATAGGTGTGTTAGACCCATGTTGTTTCTCACAGAGTTGAATTTGAACATTTTTTTGATGCCTAGTCAGGTGCTCCTTGTACCTCTACCAATGGCTTCTAACCCTGGATTCTTAGAAACCAGGAATCCTGGGGATACTTGAAGGAAGAAATAGGAGCATTGTTTTAAAAGCTCAAGTAGATATCCCTTACCTGTTTCCCCATAAAAAGGCCATGGAGGTACATGAAAAGTTGAAGTGTGTTAGCTGGAATTACAGAAACTCAGTGAGGAACATAACTCCCTTACTCTTAACGGAAACTTTATTGAATGATTTCAATCTGAGTCAGAACAGGGAATGAGTATACTCAGTAAACAGCTTTCTTTGAAAGCCAGCCTCTTTCAAAACACCAGGAAAAATCAAGATAAAGTCGTCTTGCTTGGAAAGGGGTTGTGAACTGTTCTACTGAAATGTGAATACTATTTTATACATTTTGTTTTTACTATCACAAAGTATATATAACATAACATTTGCTGTTTATTCACTTTTTAATGTAAAATTCAGTGGCATTAATTGGATTAATTAGTGTTACACACCTATCACTGTTTTCGCCTCAAACATAAATTATGTAACCACTAATTAATAATTCTGATTCCCCCTTCTATTCAGCTCCTGTAACCTCTAATCTACATTCTCATGTATGATTTTTTTTTCTTTCTCAGGTATTTCATATAACTGGAATCATATAATATTGGGCTAGCCAAAAGTTCCTTTGAGTTTTTCTGTAATGTACGAAAACCCCAAACAAACCTTTTGGCCAACTCAATAATTTATACCTTGGCTTATATCATTTAGCATAATATTTTCAATATTTGTCCATAGCATGTATCAGAACTTCATTTTTTTTTTATTACTAGAGCTGAAAAATATTTCATTGTGTGTGTATATCACATTTGTTTATCCTTTTATCTGTGGATGAGCACTTACGGTTTTTCTACCTTTGCCTGTTATGAATGATGGTATAATGAACAATAGCACATATTATCTGAGTATTTTTAGTTATTTTGTGTATATACCTAAAAGTGGAATTTATGGGCCATATAGACTGAGCAACTTCCCTTTCACTTTTCACTTTCATGCATTGGAGAAGGCAATGGCAACCCACTCTAGTGTTCTTGCCTGGAGAATCCCAGGGATGGGAGAGCCTGGTGGGCTGCCATCTATGGGATTGCACAGAGTCGGACACGACTGAAGTGACTTAGCAGCAGCAGTAGAAATGCTGTGTTTAACTTTTTTTTTTTTTTAGATTTTTATTTTTACTTTATTTTACTTTACAATACTGTTTTGGTTTTGCCGTACATTGACACGAATCCACAACAGGTGTACATGAGTTCCCAATCCTGAACCCTCCTCCCACTGCCCACCCCATATCATCTCTCTGGATCATCCGCGTGCACCAGCCCCAAGCATCCTGTATCCTATATCGACCATAGACTGGCGATTCATTTCTTACGTGATAGTATATGTGTTTCAATGCCATTCTCCCACATTATTTCACCCTCTCCCTCTCCTTCAGAGTCCAAAAGTCCTTTCTATACATCTGTGTCCCTTTTGCTGTCTCGCATACAGGGTTATCATTACCACCTTTCTAAATTCCATATATATGTGTTAGTATACTGTATTGGTGTTTTTCTTTCTGGCTTACTTCACTCTGTATAGTCGGCTCCAGTTTCATCCATCTCATTAGAACTGATTCAAATGTATTCTTTTCAATGGCTGAGTAATACTCCATTGTATATATGTACCACAGCTTTCCTATCCATTCATCTGCTGATGGACAAAATTTTAAGTATGTAAACTCTTAGCACATTTTTTAGTTGAGTTTTTTGTCTTTTTCTTGTTGAGTTGTAAGATTATATACATATTATAAGGCTATATATAGGGGCTTCCCAGGTGACACAGTGGCACAGAATCTGCCTGCCAATGCAGGAGACTCAGGTTTGATCCCTGGGTCAGGAAGGAAGGAAATGGAGAAGGAAATGACAACCCACTCCAGTATTCTTGCCTGGAAAATTTCATGAACAGAGGAACTTGGCAGGCTTAGTTCATGGGGTCCCAAAGAGTAGGACATGACTAAGTAACTCAGCTCACACACACAGACACACAGACACACATGATTATATACATACAAACACACAAACATATGTTTTAGATATGAAAACTTTAGCCAATACCTGATTTATAAGAACTTTATCACATTTTGTGGGGTTTTTTTTTCTTAATAATGTCTTTAGAGGGACAAAAGCTTTTAAGGAAGTTTGTTTTTCACTTTTTTATCTTGTGCATCATGCAAATTTCAAAAATACTTCAACAGATACAATGACAGAACTTTAGTTAGCAATGTTATTGGAATTCTGAAGTTGCACAGAACTAATAGTGAATGCTTTGTTATACTTTTAATTGATGTTAAAATCATGACTTTTCCAGTGCCAGATATTTCTTTGGGCCCTAAGGGCCTATGTCACTGTGAATCAGCATGATTGACATGCCATAATTAAGCACAAAATATGACAAATAATTGTCACTCATTTTTACAGAAAAAATTATAGTATTTTTCTGTATCCTGCTGACTTCATAAATGGGGATACAATTAAAAACCCAGGAAGGCAATTACAGAGAAACATAAAGTGATATAGTTGTGATGGCAGTATTAGCTAGCTTAAGAGCAATAGCTTGTACTCTGATTGACATTGGCATCCTGTATATTACATCTGTTAAAATCAGACTAGCAATTAAAATGTAAGAAAATAGGTTTGACAGCATAGCCTAATGCCCACCAGTTACACAGATGACTCAGTGTGTAACTTCCTGGCATTTGATAATTGCTGAGATTATTTATGATAATTACATCAGTGATTATCATAAATAAATAATATATTTTGAGCACCCATGGTTAGCTATATTATCAATAATTATTATATGGCTATTATAGACAAAGTTCCGTGCTGTCTACCCAGTCTGTTTTGGGGCTTGTTAAGTATACACACTCTTATAGCTTCATGTATGCACACACTTCATGCACACACTCACACACATACTCCCCACTAAGAACATATTTGAGTAACTTATGATGAAATGAGGTTTATGCACATAAATGATTACACTTCATGGTCATCCAAGAACAAGAAGCTTTGCAAGCACTCTGTCTTGCTTCAGTGCTACTTCTAGCTTGAAAGTGAAATTCTCCAAATAGATAATCAGGAAAATAAGTATTTGGTTGTGTCTTGGTACATTCTTGAGTCTCCATCCAGCTACCCCCTCCCATTCACATTTAGTAGTTGGTGGGCATTAAGACGGAGAAGGCGATGGCACCCTCACTCCAGTACTCTTGCCTGGAAAATCCCATGGAAGAGGAGCCTGGTAGGCTGCAGTCCACGGGGTCACAAAGAGTCAGACATGACTGAGCGACTTCACTATTACTTTTCACTTTCATGCATTGGAGAAGGAAATGGCAACCCACTCCAGTGTTCTTGCCTGGAGAATCCCAGGGATGGGGGAGCCTGGTGGGCTGCCATCTATGGGGTCGCACAGAATTGGACACAACTGAAGCGACTTAGCAGCAGCAGCAGCAGCAGGCATTAAGACATGTATGGAACCTCGAAACATAATCTTTCTTGTATATTGCCTTCCATAAGGCCAAACTGAAAGTTCTTTCAAGGGCTTGCTGTGTTTCTTTTGCTTTAGCTGATACATGTCCTTGCCTGGAGTCTTTTGTTCCTACACTGAGTGAGACAGAAAAAAGAGTCCAAAGAAGTTGAAAGCTGTAGTCCACTCCTGTTGGTTTAACATGCCATGGATAGGATACTTCCGCAATCAGAAGTTTTCAAATAATAAACCTATGGTGTTGGTTGGCTCCCATATCGATTTATTTATGCCTCACCTTTTATAAAACCTTTTAAAGGTATCACAAAGATATGAAACATGAGAAAACATGAATTACAAGTAATTCTTTTAGGAAAGATTAGAGACATCTCCTGCAGTCAGGGATGTGATGTAGTATGGTTACATCACTTGCTCTGGATAGGACAAAATGTCTTTCTAGAAGCTAATATATGAAGGAAAAATGAAAAGTGGCACAGTCATGCTCTATGCAATAAAAAACCAATTAATTGCTTAAAGGAGTCAACTGTTCTTCCTGATGCTAACATCTGAAAGCCATTTCTCCCTATATTTTTATTTAAAAGAGTGGAAACCCTTTGATAATGTCCTTACCTAAACATCAAGATGAATTCTTTAGAATGTTTCTGTATCATCTGACATTGCTAGTAGATGACATCACAACACAATAATCATAGCCTTATTGTGGTTGGAAGAGGACATAGTAGATTTTAGGTACAGGGCTTCTGGCTCAGTTGATTTAATTATCAAGTAGATTTTAGAGCACCTAGAGGAATAGACAGGTTGCGAAGCTTTCATTTATTAGTATTCTTTAGAAGATGCTTTAGGGTTTTGTGTACCTAGGCAAGCAGTTAGTGAGATACTCTTCTGTTTACTGAGAGGTCATGTGCAAAGTTTTTCGGAGACCCAGCTTTGCAGTCTTGGGTTTTTATGCCAGCAACATCACTCAGTAGCTCTGTAATCTCAATCAAATTGCTAAGCCTCATTATGCTTCAGCTTTCATATCTTTAAAAACAGATACTGCCTGTTTCAGAAGGTTCCTGCCCTGGGTAAGCTGAGTAGGTTTTGACATAGAGAGAGAGCTCCTAGTAAAAGAGTTGTGGTTGTTGGTAGATGGAAGATGGCCCAGATAAATCCCATCCTGGAAACCAAAATCTCCTGGGATAAAAATGAAGAGTTCTGCAGAGTGCCTGTCATAATTAACAGTTTAAATAGTATCTATTGTATATCACCTAAATTATAGCAGTTCAGTTACAAGTAAACAATATATACCATAACTAATAGTCGAGTTAAATGTTGATGATCTTCATGTGGAAATTGAGAAGCATCACAAGGATTTATATGTAAGTGAAAGGCAACCCACTCCACTCAGGAAGTTCTTATGAATGGGGTCAAAATTCTCTTTAGGACATAGTTGTAAGCCTGCTTTAATGGATAGACCAGTGTGTAACCAATGCCTCCATTTTCTGTTCCAAAAGAACAGCCAAGAAAAATTTTAACATGGAGTTTTTTGTTAATTGTGGTAAAATCGGCATAACATAAAATTAACGATTTTTAAGGTGTACATCTGTTTGATATTTAGCACATTCACAATGTAGTACAACCACCATCTCTATCTAATACCAAGACTATCATTTCTACAAAAGGAAATCTTATACCCATTAAGTAGTTACTCCCTAAGATCTTTTCCTCTAACTTCTGACAACCACCTGGATACTTTCTGTATTGTGGATTTACCTCTTCTTGACAATTCATATAAATGGAATCATACAATAGCTAATATTTTATGTCTGCCTTCTTTCATGTAATATTTCCAAGATATGTTTACATTGTTGAGTTCACCAGTCATTCTTTTCCTTTTATGATTGCAAAGTAATGTCACAATTTATATACTTATCTATTGATGAGCATTTGGACTTTTCCACCTTTTGACTGTTGTGATTGTGCTACAATGAACATTTGTATCAAGTATTTATTTGTGTATCCTTTTTCAGTTATTTTGTATTTAAACCTAGAGCTTGGAATACTTGGTTCATATGGGGTTCTGCGTTTAGCTTTATAAGGACATTTAAACTGTTTCAGAGTGGCTGCTGCATTGTACTTTGCCACCATCTATTGCCAAGGATTCCAGTCTCTTCTCATCTTCACCAATAGTTGTTATTTTCTTTTTTTTTTTTTTTGAATTTCACAAAATGGCATATCAATATGGTTTTGATTTGCATTTTCCTAATGACAATTCATATCAATCATCTTTCCTTGTGTTTGCTGGCCCATTTGTATATCTTGACTTGCAAATATTTTCTTCCATTCTTTAGGCTGCCTTTTCACCTTCTTGATAATCTATCTTGTGGCTCACTTTAAAAAAAATTGTTAAGATCCAATTTGTCTCTTTCTTATTTTGCTCCTGTTTTAAAGTCTTCTCTAGTAATTCATTACCAAATCTATAGTCACTAGTGTTTCTTTTGATATGTTTTGTATTGTTAGCTAGCTCTGATACTTAGGTTGTTGGTTTATTTTGAGTAATTTTTCATATATAGTGTGAGGTAGAGTCCCAAATTCTTAATTCTATTGCATGGAGATAGCATTTCCACACACACACACACCCAGCACCATTTATTGAAAAGATAACCTCTTTCCACATTGAATGGTGAATCTTTTTCTTCCCCAAATGGCATATGCATCTTTCCCATATACCTACTCATGATCTTCTTTTGCCTTTAGTGCTTTTCCCTAAATTTTTGATCTGCCAAACTTTAGTCATCCTGTCTTCAGGTGCATGACATCTCTAGCCAGATCTTCTATGCATCTGCTAAGCCTGGAATGGTTGCATCCCTTCTTTGAACTATGTGGCAGCTTATACACACCTTTATTTCATTAAATCTCTCACAGTTATTATAGTTAATGTCTGTCTTCCCCACTGTATTATGAGATCTTTGAAGGTGGAGTTTTTGTCTTAGGCATTTATATGGCAAATAGGACAGAGCTTCTCTACTAGATGATTGGACCATGAATAAAGTATTATGGATATCTAGTACTTAGATTCCAGTCCCCTATAATGAAAAGGGCATCTTTTGGGGGTGTTAGTTCTAAAAGGTCTTGTAGGTCTTCATAAAACCATTCAACTTCAGCTTCTTCAGTGTTACTGGTTGGGGCATAGACTTGGATAACTGTGATACTGAATGGTTTGCCTTGGAAATGAACAGAGATCATTCTGTGGTTTTTGAGATTGCATCCAAGTACTGCATTTTGGACTCTTTCGTTGACCATGATGGCTACTCCATTTCTTCTGAGGGATTCCTGCCCGCATAGTAGATATAATGGTCATCTGAGTTAAATTCACCCATTCCAGTCCATTTTAGTTCGCTGATTCCTAGAATGTCGACGTTCACTCTTGCCATCTCTTGTTTGACCACTTCCCATTTGCTTTGATTCATGGACATGATATTCCAGGTTCCTATGCAATATTGCTCTTTACAGCGTTGG
>SJYC01141683.1:0-10307 GCA_006408675.1 Madoqua kirkii
CGACAGAGGATGAGATGGTTGGATGGCATCACCGACTCAATGGACATGGGTTTGGGTGACCTCTGGGAGTTGGTGATGGACAGGGAGGCCTGACGTGCTGTAGTTCATGAGGTTGCAAAGAGTCGGACATGACTGGGCGACTGAACTGAACTGTTTATTTTTGCTTTTATTTCCTTTATATTAGGAGATAGATGCAAATGTTATTGCTGTGATTTGTGTGAAAGACTGTTACCTGTTTTCCTTTAGGAGTTTTTTAATATTTGGTCCTACATTTAGGTCTTCAATCCATTTTGAGTTTATTTTTGTGTATGTTATTAAAGAATGTTCTGATTTCATTCTTTTACATATAGCTGTCCAACAGCATTTATTGAACAGACTGTTTAACCTTCATTGTATATTCTTGCCTTCTTTGCTGTAGATTATTTGACCTTAAGTGCATGAGTTTATATCTGGGCTTTCTATTCTGGTGCACTGATCTATGTATCTGTTTTTGTGTCAGTATCATGCTATTTTGATGATTGTAGATTTTTTGTATAGTCTGATGACAGGGAACCTGATTCCTCTATCTCTTTCCCTCTTTCTCAAGATTATTTTGATTATTTGGAGGCTTTTGGGTTTCTATATACATAAAAATTTTTTTCAGTTTTATGAAAAATGACATTCGTATTTTGATAGGGATTGCATTGAATCTGTAGATTGCCTTGGGTAGTATGGTCATTTTAATAATATTGATTCCTCCCATTGAAGAATATCATAATACTTTCCATGTGCTTGTGTCATCTTCAGTTTCTTTCATCAGTGTCTTAAACTTTTTGTAGTATAGTTCTTTTGCTTCCTTATATGGGTCTGTTCCTAATTATGTTATTTTTTATGTGATGGTAAATGGGACTGTTTTTAATTTCTCCTTATAATACTTCATTCTTAATGATAAAAATACAATAGATTTCTGTATATTAAATTTGCATCCTGCAATGGTACTGAATTCATTAATGAGGTCTAATAGTTTTCTTGTAGCATCCTTAGTGATACTATGTTTTATATGAACATTTTCATCATTGCAGAAACTTGTTAGAAAGTGATGTTATAGAGTTGATTTAATGATAACCTAAGCATATGCACAATACATTTTCATGCATGTTTATAGATATTAATAACAAGGTAAGATTTTTCTGTTGTACTGCTGTTTGAATATGCACTCAATTCCAGTGTATAGGGAGTTGGATTGCCCTCACACAACCAGAAAGCTCAGTTCTGACACTATTTACACAGAAGTAGCATCAGATTCCACAGCTAAGAGGCTCAGTCCCACCAGACTGCCCCACCTCCTACCACTCAGTGTGTGTGCATGCGCGTACACACACACACACACACACACACACACCTTAGACACCCCTTGCAAATCCGAGTTGTTATCCATACTTCTCACTGACTGGCTATAAAACAGAGATGATTCCTACAACTTTCTCCCTGGGTTTGATTAATTTGTCAGAGTGCCTCACAGAACTCAGAAAAACATTGTACTTACTGAATCACTGTTTATTATGGTTTATAATGAAAGAGCCAGATGAAAGAGATGAGTACAGCAAGGTAAGGAAAAGGGAATGAAGCTTCCATGCTCTCTCTAAGTGCCACTCTTCTCAAATCTCTATGTGCTCATTAACTGGAAGCCTTCTGGGTTCAGTCCTTTTGGGGTTTTGTGAAGGCTTTATTATCTAGGCATGAATGATCAAATCATTGGCTATCGGTGATTGATTCAACGTCCAGCCCCTCTCCCCTCCACAGAAATCAGGGAATGGGACTGAAAGCTTCATCCCTCTATTCATGATTGATTCCCTTGGCAAGCAGCTTCTGTCCTTAAGTGCTTTGCAGGAGTCATTTTGTTAGCATAACCCCAGTTATTACAGAAAGGGATTTGTTATGAATAAGACACCCATTTCACATTTATGACACTGAAGGAATTTCAGGGACTAAGGACAAGAGGCCAAATATTAAAATATACTCTATTGCTGTTATTACTCAGGAAATTCCAAGAATTTTGAGAGCTATGAGTGAAGAACTGTGGATAAAGGCCAAATATATATATAAAATATATTTTGGTCGTATTGAATGACCAAATATATATTTCTTATAAGTCAAAATATTACAATTGCAAGGTATAGAATATGCAAATTCCCCTAACTTGGGAACATAATTTAATTTTACAAGTAAAGTTTTATACAAGTTCTTAATTAGTCATCAGATTTTATTATAAATAATATGGGAGTCTTGACAAAATAGATTCACTGTTATAAATACATTGATTCTCTTTCTTCCAAAGGAAGTTTAGGAAACTAGCTGTGATACTTCAAAAAAGTTATTATGAATATATCCGTTTTTAGGTCCTGTGACAACCTACCAAGGAAAATATCTCAGGTAACCAGAACCTTGAGGACACTTGGAAGTTCAGCAAAGTTCAACAGTCCAGAGTTTTCATCTTTAAGTAACATGGTGTTAAACATTAATTTGGATGACTTTATAGAATTATAGGCTTAAAGCTATAGTGATAAATATACTGGTGATGCACTTATGAATTAGTAATATGGATCTGGAAAACAAAAGTATACTAAAAATAGAATAAGTATCTATTCTAGAAACCTGAAAGTAAAATTGTTGAAAAGCTTTCTTTGCCCATGCAGAAAGGTAGATGGCTAGTTCCCTGAATGCCTCATGAAATGTATTTGTCTTGGTGAATTAACTGCAATATGTAGGACCTATGCCCCTTGGTGTTACAGTGTATAAATATTTAGAATCACGTGATCCTGAAAGATGATGCTGTGAAAGTGGTGCACTCAATGTGCCAGCAAATTGAGAAAAATCAGCAGTGGCCACAGGACTGGAAAAGGTCAGTTTTCATTCTAATCCCAAAGAAAGCCAATGCCAAACAATGTTCAAACTACCGCACAGCTACACTCATCTCACATGCTAGTAAAGTAATGCTCAAAATTCTCCAAGCCAGGCTTCAGCAATACATGAACCGTGAACTCCCTGATGTTCAAGCTGGTTTTAGAAAAGGCAGAGGAACCAGAGATCAAATTGCCAACATCTGCTGGATCATAAAAAAAAAAGAGAGTTCCAGAAAAACATCTATTTCTGCTTTATTGACTCTGCCAAAGCCTTTGACTGTGTGGATCACAATAAACTGTGGAAAATTCTGAAAGAGATGGGAATACCAGACCACCTGACCTGCCTCTTGAGAAATCTGTATGTAGGTCAGGAAGCAACAGTTAAAACTGGACATGGAACAACAAACTGGTTCCAAATAGGAAAAGGAGTACTTCAAGGCTGTATATTGTCACCCTGTTTATTTAACTTATATGCACAGTACATCATGAGAAATGCTGGGCTGGAAGAAGCACAAGCTGGAATCAAGATTGCCAGGAGAAATATCAATCACCTTCAGATATGCAGATGATACCACCCTTATGGCAGAAAGCAAAGAAGAACTAAAGAGCCTCTTGATAAAAGTGAAAGAGGAGAGTGAAAAAGTTGGTTTAAAGCTCAACATTCAGAAAACAAAGATCATGGCATCCTGTCCCATCACTGCATGGGAAATAGATGGAGAAACAGTGAAAACATTGTCAGACTCTATTTTTGGCAGCTCCAAAATCACTGCAGATGGTGACTGCAGCCATGAAATTTAAACATGCTTACTCCTTGGAAGAAAAGTTGTGACCAAACTAGATAGTATATTGAAAAGCAGAGACATTACTTTGCCAGCTAAGGTCCGTCTAGTCAAGGCTATGGTTTTTCCTGTGGTCATGTATGGATGTGAGAGTTGGACTGTGAAGAAGGCTGAGCGCCAAAGAATTGATGCTTTTGAACTGTGGTGTTGGAGAAGACTCTACTGCAATTCATGGGGTCGCAAAGAGTCAGACACAACTGAGCAACTGAGCTGAACTGAACTGAACAGAAATATTTAGAATCACAAAGACTAAATTTTCTGTATCAACTCACAAGAGTTTGATAGGGGAACAGAATTTTGTCACTCCAAAATATTCCACTTTGGCATGAGAATTATTTTGAGGTAAAGACAATGATAACCCAGCAGATTAAGGAAAAATCCTTTTTATCGCCCTCATGTACTGCCTAACTTTTCATTGGAAAGGGAGACTCTGCCAGGAAGAGAGCTATTTTTAAAACTACCTTTTTACACAAGAAACTTATGTGCATAACAGGTCAATCTTAGTTTTCCAAACATCTTTTTGTCCTCCTTGTAAATGCCAAGCCTTCTTTTCCTTTGAATCCCCAGGCCTCACTCCTTTCCGTAGCTCTGGATGTTATATACACTTCAATTGGTTGGGTCTCCTGTTTTTTATCGGATGCCCATGTGTATGAAATTAAATTTGTTTTTTCTTATTAATCTGTTTTATGCTATTTTAATGTTTGACCAGGCACAGAACCTATAAAGGTAAAAAGAAAATTTGTCTTGCGCAACAGTGTATTAGTAGGAAAAAAAAAAAAAATACTGTCCAGTGAAACAGAGATTTGCACTGAATGATAAGGTTAGCACATTCTCTTTCTTTAAAAGGCAACTTATCTGAAGGTTCCTTGATCAACACAGGTTCAAGTCCACGAGAAGACAGTGGCTTGATAACAGGCATTTGATGGCATCAGATTCTGATAGATTAATACACACATGTTTAGCCAGGTCAGTTGAGTTTTTGTACCTACTTGCTGAGAGGGTCCAGGGTAGGGGCACCATTTCCCTGTGCTTTGATAGACACTGTGAATATCTGATTATTGTCAGAATTCTCTGCCTTTTGAATAGTGTAGTCTTCCCCTGTGTAAGTAAGTTACTGTTGTTTCGGTTTTCACTAGAAACACATTTTCTTTCTTTTGCAGAACTTTTTCTGTCTCCAATTTGTTTTATGTTGCCTTTATGCTACCTCTCAGAACAAACAAATGTGTGGTTGCTTATAAAACTCCTCCACTTCTGCTCTGCATACACATGTCCAAATAAATTCTGCAGTCAAAAGTATAATAAAAGCGTCAGTGCTACCCAAAAGAGGGGGATGTACTTATAAAATCAATATCAAATTAAAACATAAACATTGAAAAATTTCCTTGGAATCTGGTATTTAAACTAAGATCAACAGCCAGTGTTTCTTAATCAGTCAAATATAAAACTACTGATGTTTATTCCATCAACACCATAATTAATTAACATTTGTGAATATTTTATTTATGCATATATTTTTGAAACACACACTTCCTCTCACCAAGGAGTTTATGTTTGAAGATAAACATGTCATGATTAATGAGAGATGTTTATTGAACAGAGCACTGGGTTGGAAGCAAGGGTTTTTGTTTCATTAGATGTAAAATGAGGAAGCTGAGCTTTATTATTCTTGTCACGGCTTCTTACATTATGATGTTATAACCTTAATAAGAAAATGAGACAATCACAAAACACAGGGTTAGAAAATCAAATCAAAGTCAAATCAATAAAATGAGTGTTATTGTACCATCATATAATTCTATTCCATCTTGAGGATTTTAGTCTTTGTAGTATCTTCTAAATAAATCCTAATGAGTAAATAATCTGACTCCCTTGTGAGGTGTTCTGTTCAGTGTGTTAATCTTGTTTCAGAACTCTAGAGAATCATTAAGGAGAGTAATGTTCAAGGAGGGTAAATGGTATTCTAGTGGCCTTAATTTATATAATCAAATTTCTTCAGTGTGGAGAAATATCATTGAGACTTATGAAAACAATCAGAGAGCAAGAATATTTAAGGAGGAAAGCAATTTTTTTCTTATGGATATATATAATATACCCACTATGTATAAAATAGACAGCTAGTAGGAACTTGCTGTAAAGCACAGGAAGCTCAGCTTGGTGCTCTGTGATGGCCAAGGAGGCTAGGAAGTGAGAAGGGGGTTTGGGAGGGGAGGAGGTCCAAGAGAGAGGATATATGTATACACAGAGCTGATTCACTTCATTGTACAATAGATACTAACATAACATTGTAAAGCAGTTATATTCCAAGTTTTAAAAAAATGAAATTATAAACCACTTCTCTCAAAAAAAATATGTAGAAAAGCTGTTGATAAAACAATGAAACAGCTGGATAATTTATTTTAGAAAATCTAAGCCTTTTGATAAGAACTTTTGGAAATAAGCACACTGACCTGTGAAGGAAAACTGAATAGGCCAGCCCCACATGTGTCACTTTGGCATGGAGATTGTTTTGAACTGAAGGCACTCGAGACCCTGCAGGTTCAGGAAAAGGTTTTTAACCTCTCTCTTAACTGCCTGAAAGTATTTAGATAGGTGGACTGTACCAGAAAGAGAACTATTACCAAAGATAACTTTTTTTTTTTATTTTATTTTTACTTTATTCTAAGTTACAGTACTGTATTGGTTTTGCCATACATTGACATGAATCTGCCACGGGTGTATACGAGCTCCCAATCCTGATCCCCCCTCCCACCTCCCACCCTATATCATCTCTCTGGATCATCCCCGTGCACCAGCCCCAAGCATCCTGTATCCTGTTATTTTTAGACATACTTACCTGCATGGCAAGGCAAACATTTGTGTATCAAAAATATGCTTGTCTCAGCTTCTTGTGAATTAAACTCCTTTGAAATTCTAAAGTCCTGTCCCCTTCTCTTTAGCTCAGGAGGGTATATAAGCCTCAGTTACCTGACTGCCTGGGGGGTCTTATATCTTTGTGGGGTTCCCATAGGTTCATAATTAAATTTATTTTTCTCTTGTTAGTCTTTCTTATGTCAGTTTAATTATTAGACCAGCCAATGAACCTAGAAGGAAAGAAGGGAAATTTTTTTCTCCCTAACACATATTATAAAATCCACAAAAGCATTTGGGGGCAAGGGGAGTTAGTCTGGAAAATAACTCCTATTACAATATGACAGTTAACCTAGCTCAACTCTAGAAATAATTGCAAAATTCCTCTCTCTCTGGCTGAGTGTACCAAATTCTTATACTGGTGGAGAATTTGACTAATTTATGAATCAGCCTGATATTTACACATGATTTTCATGGGCAAATGACTGTGGAATCTGCTGACCTTCCCTTCTTTGTCATTCATGTTTCAGATGAGGAACACTCAAAACCTTGTAGTATCCATTTCCTTTGTTGTTACAAAAGCCTTTCTTGGTCCTACTGTTTCCTCAACAAAAGGCTTTGAGGTGGACTGGAAAGGTCTGTAAAGGCATATGAAGGTGGCTAGAAGCAACTGGGGCCTTAATAACTGAATCATTTGAGTGAAAGTAGGACTGATGAATATCCTGGAAATGTGTAATTTAAAACCCTCCTCTTCAGTGGGAGGTAGGAAGGGGGTTCAGGATTGGGAGCTCATGTACACCCATGGCTGATTCATGTCAATGTATGGCAAAACCAATACAGTATTGTAAAGCAAAATAAAGTAAAAATAAAAATTAAAAAAAAATAAAATAAAACCCTCCTCTTCAGTCTTTCTTTATAAAGGACTGCCAGCTATGGAATATAGGTTATTGTAGTGACTAAGATAGGATTTTAAAATTTTTCAAGGTACTGTTTGTAGGTAAGAACACTGAGTTCTGACTTCAGAGCCAAGTTTCTTGTGTTTGAATCCAGGCATAGCCATTTACTAACCGTGTGACGCTGATCAAATCTCCTACTATCCCTGTACCCAGTTTGTGTATGTGTGTGTGCTCAGTCTTGTCCAGCTCTTTGCTACCCCATGGACTGTTGCTCACCAGCCTCCTCTGTCCATGGGATTCTCCAGCCAAGAATACTAGAGTGGGTTGCCATTTCCTCCTCCACGGGATCTTCCTGACCCAGAAATTGAACTTACGTCTTCTGTATCACCAGCATTGGCAGGCAGATTCTTTACCACTGTGCCACCTGGGAAGCATTAAATTGAGGATAACAGTATTACTTCAAAGGGTTATTGTAAGTAAGTATTGTAAGTAAGATTTACTATTCATAGGAACATTTAGAATAGTGTTCAGCATATAGTTAGTGCTGTATAAGTACACATTAAATAAAAACTAAAAACTGGAAAAAATATACAAAGGTTTCCTTCTCTGAATATAACTTGAAATGGGACAGAGCTTGATCTCATGGTCCTGGAGAGCATTATGAAAGCAATAAAATATCCCCAAATTCAGTGTACCTGATGTTCTTTGTTTTTATTGAATATCATAGAACATTGAATGATGATGGCAAGATGGGGATTGAGGAAATGATTTGGCATTATTAAAAATTTATATCTCAGATTAGATAATATTTTTACAGAGAAAATAAATTTCACTCCTACATTTACAAGGTATCACAAAGCATAAATTAATGGAGTCCAAATTAATGAGGTTTAACTGAAATGTTTTAAGCTAGCAAGATCTGACACATTAAATTGAAATTATACATAAAATTAAAGCACACAGAGCTCATTTGGGAAATGATTCATTCTTTTTTTGTGTTGCCAAGTTTCTGTTTAGCACATCAAAGAAGACTTTGCCAATTATTAACTGTGTGACTTTGGGAGAATTACTCTGATTATCTAAAGTCTTTTCTTTGTCAGTAAAATGGAGTTGACAACAACTCTGAAACTTGTCTCCCAATCCCCACCACATCCCACGTCTTTCAGAGGGCACTGTGTTCTGTGCTTACTCGTGTCTGACTCTTTATGACCCCATGGACTGTAGCCTGGAAGTCTCTTCTTGTCCCTGGGGATTCTCCAGGCAATAATACTGGAATGGGTTGCCATGCCCTTCTCTGGGGGAACTTCCTAAGCCAGGGAGTGAACTCAGGTCTCCCGCATTGCAGGTAGACTTTAGCTCCACCAGGGAAGCACCTTCAGAGAGCAATTAGGAGCATAACTCACTTTTGTTTACAGTAAAGTTATATGCATTAAATTGAGTGTGTGTCTTGGCTTAGGTCTTCCTAACAACAGAGCACGTATCAGTTTGAGGGAACAGGGTATTTATTTGACAGATTATCCATGAAAGGGTACAGGAGAAAACAGGGAATGTCAGACTGGAAACCCAGTAAGGTGCTTGTTTTCCCTATAAACAACTATGCTCAGTCTCCTTGTGACCTTATGAGGAATTATATAGAATTCCCTGTGGAACTGGCTTTTCCCAATGGACAGGAGGCTGGAGCATTTCATTAGAGACTCCCATCCTCCTTTGATTGATGTTTTCCTTGAGGGCACTAAAACTCTGATTGGACTTATCAGCAGGCAGGAGGAAGCCTTAAGGCAGACAAGCAGAGAGGCAGTGATGCCCTGAAATTGGCATCCTGGGAGTGTGAAAGGGACAGTCCACTGTAGCTTTAGGTGAGGTCCAAGGTGGGCAGAGGAGAAATGATCCAGGCAGTAACAGTATCCACTACAGTGTGTATTAATTACATAGGGAATAATGATTCACTCTGGTTCATCAGTGCCTTTTTGTTTGTTGGGTTGTACCGCAACAAAGTGCTTATCCACTCTGTTTTTTCAGAGCAAGACCAGGCTTCTTTCATCAGTTCTCTATGATCCTTTTATGCCTCTAATTTCCCAAGACAGATTCTTCCCTCACATGTGGGATGCTGGATTTAACAAATTCACATCCATTAGCATCTGCCTCGCCCTGGCCATCATTATTTAAACTGGGATTCTGCATTATGCATTTACCTAACTTTCCTCTGTTTTCATGATATTTATCATATTTTGCTATAGAAAGATATTTGGATTTCTACTTTTTCCTCCCCAATTTTGATCCATATTAGACTGTGAACTATTAGAAGGTAGTGTCAATCCATTTTAATTGCAAACAACTCAATTTTCTGCTGTCTTCAGAATATTTTAAAAGTCTAGGTGGTAGTTAATTTTAGCTATCAACAGGGCGACAGGATGCTCACATAGTAGATTAAACATTTCTCTCTGTGTCTATGAGGGAGTTTCTCCATGAGATCAACATTTAACTCAGTAGACTGAGCAAAGCAAGATTGCCCTCCCCAATATGAGTGAGCCTCATGCAAATCTGTTTAAGGCCTGAATAGAATAAAAGGCTAAGTAAGAAAGAATTCTCTCCCTCTGCCTGACTGTTTTCAATCTGTAAGAGCCGTCTTCTCTTGCCTTGGGATTCAGTTTTAAACTCAGATTGGAATTTATACTTTCAGCTCTTCTGGGTCTGGACTGCTCTGCTTCCATGATCAAGTTAGACAATTTCTTTAAAAAAAATTGCACACACACACACACACACACACACACACATTCTGTTTGTTCTGTTCCTCTGGAGAACCCTATCAAATGCAGTCTATAATCCACACACCTATGGACACC
>SJYC01141685.1:0-17978 GCA_006408675.1 Madoqua kirkii
TTAATTCTTCCCTGCGGGTCAGTAGCTTCATGAAAAACTGTTCCTTTCTCCTTGAGGCTTTCTCTGTTCACAGAGGGTGCCCAGCCCTCAAATGCCTCAGGCCAGAAGTAGCAGTTGAAACCTGCAGGCCCAGTCCTTAACCAGTGATGGATGGAAATTGGTGAAAAATTAGCGCATCTTCCTTGCCCTTAGGTTGGAATAACTCTGAGGTGACTTTTATTGCAGAGATCCACAGCAGGCATAAGCCCCAGTTACCCACAGTGGTAACCTGCTCATTCACACCCACCCAATTAGTCACTGCTTTTCACTCTTAGTGCAGAATGTCTACCAACCTACATGGAGGAATACACTCTTTATATTTCAATTTTCATCTATTTTATCATTTAGTAGTCTTTTTTTTTTTTTCTGGCTGAAACACAGCTACTCCTCCTAGTGTTAGGCTTATTACAATTTTTCATTACTAAGACAACTGTACATATATTCTTATTGCAAGAAATTCTAACAATTGTCCCCATTTGCTATTCAAAAATTCTGCTCCTTTCTCAAAGGTGAACGCATTTAACATCTGAAACATATTAACTTAAAGCTGATTATAGGTAATCATTTTTTCATACATAGATACACCCTAAAAATATGTGGTGCTAGTTTTCACATACATGGGTTCACTGATCCTTTTTATCTTTTCAATATCCAAACCAATGTGTACTTTTACCTCAAGCAGTTTTACCTCTTCAATTTTTTAAGACATATTTATTTATTATTTGGCTTCACTAGATCTGGGTTGTGGCATGTGGGAACTTTTTAATTGTGGATGTGGGGGCTAGTTCCCTGACCAGGGATCCAACCTGGGCCCCCTGCATTGGGAGCACAGAGTTTTAGCCACTGCATCATCAAGGAAGTCCCTTCACATTCATTCTGTTTTTAATTATTTAAATAATTTAGTCTGGCTGTGCTGGGTCTTTGTTGCTGTATGCAGGCTTTCTCTCACTGCAGTGACTAGGGGCCACTCTTCCATGCGGTGCACGGGCTTCTCATGTTGTGGAGCAACAGGCTGTAGAGCATGCAGCCTTGACTAGTTGCAGCTCCTGGGCTCTAGAGCTCAGGCTCGGTAGTTGCGGGACACGGGCTTAGTTATTCCTCAGCATGTGGGATCTTCCTGGATCAGGGATTGAACCTGTGTCTTCTGCTTTGGCAAGCAGATTCTTTACCACTGAGCCACTAGGGAAGCCCCGTCATGCTCATTTGAATCTTCTCATATCTTCTATGTTTCCAACCCATTTAATTTTATGATATATGATGTATATTTATAATAACTGTTTCATTGTCCTTGACTATGCATTTTATCACCTGTATCATTTCCAGGTCAGTTTTGTTTGCTTGATTTTTTCCCTAATTATGGGTTATATGTCCCTACTTCTTCGTGTACCTGGTGATATGTGATTGGACACCAGACATCATGATATTGTGATTTTTGCCTTGCTCACATTTGTCCAGAACTAATGCACAGTTTTTTTTTTCTCCAATATATCAGTATTCTCAAGCCCTGTTTTGTAATGAATATTAAGTTGCTTAGAAACAAAATCTTATCACTTTTTGGTTTCAAGCTTCATCAGTTGGGACTAGAACAGCATGAACCATGGCTTACCTGACTTTACTTCTGAGTTCTCTCCCTGATGCCCTATGAATGATAATGGTTTATCACTCTGAAAAGAAGAGCTCCCTGCCCTGTGTGGGCACCACAGTTTTCTGTGTGTGCAGCTCTCTCCTCTCTGGTACTCTCTCTTAGGAACTCTAACTGCATTGGCCTCTCCTGACTCCCAGCTTTATCTTATCAATTTAGAGATACCACAGGCTCCACTGGAGCTCTAGGAAGCAAGCTGGGGCAATTATAGACTCAGAACCATTCTTTCCCATTTCTCAGTGATCCCTGTTTTTCATGGGCTGATGTCCAATATATTGAATAATGTGTCTTATATTTTACCTACTTTTTTAGTTGTTTTCAGATGAGTGGATAAATCCTGTCCTGGTTACTCCATCTTCAGCATGGTATAAGTTTTAGAAGTCATCAGTAAAATCTAAATTATTGCAGCACACAGATATCATGAAAGAATAAACCAGCATTCCAAAACACATTAAAAATTAAAATTAGAATATGAAAGACTGTGGCAAGCACACAAACACATATACCGATATAATATTAGCCTTTTGAGAATTTTATGTGAATGAAATTATCGAGTAGATAAGGTTGACCTCTAAGTTTGGCTCCTTTGATTCAGCATTATTTCTTGAGATTGAGTCCCATTGTAATATGTATACTTGTCCCCTTCTTTTTTATTGTGGTACAATATGAATCACAGTCTTTTCAGTTCCTCATTGTGGGATGTTTATTTGCTTCTACGTTTTGGCCATTGGAAATTAAGTTCCTATAAACATTCAGATGCTGTTTTTGTGTGTGTGAGTAGTTTTCATTTCTCTATGAAAATATACTGAAGGGGCTTTTTCAAAGTTAAGTAATAAGTTAGTTTTATTAGAACCATCTAGATGGTTTCCCAGAGAACCTGGCTCATTTTGCATTCCCAAAGCAATGTATGAGAGATCTGATAGCTTCACATCCTCACTCAGGACTTGGTGTTTTTAGTAATGTCTTTTTTTAGCTATTCTAATCGATATGTAGTGGCATCTCATAGCATTAAATTTACATTTTCTTAAAGTGTAATGATGTTTGAAGTAGTCTCATCTCCTTATTTGGCATCAATAGTCCTCTTTTGTAAGCATGTGTTCAAGTTTTATGCCAGTTTTCTAATTGAGCTCTATTACTGTTGAGTTTAGAGAGGTCTTCTTATTTAGGGAAGAAGCCTTTTTTTCCAGATATCAGATTTGCAAATATTTTTCCCAGTCTTCATATTATAATTTCTTTTTCTTAGTAGTGCTATTCACAGAACAAAAAAATGTTTTAAACTTGACTAAGTTCAACATACATTTTATTTTATGTATTGAAGTCAAGTGTGAGAACTTTTCATGTTGGAGAGAGTGGACATGCTATGCACTTGTGGTGAGTCTATAATCTACGGTAGGAGGAAGATGACTAGATAGATTAGAGGAAACATTTTAAAATCCACCCCTTAGTTTCCAAGTGTGACTTGGTTCAATGGATTTCTGATGCTTCACTGCAGGAATCTGAGGTGGCTCCTGAAACCACAGCTGCCATCAACCACCAATAGGGTCATTTCAATAAAGCATAAAAACTTGACTTGCTTGAGGCAGTATGATTACAGGGTGTATAATAACCACATAAAGCCTCTTTGGTGAGTGAGAACTGACCTATTATCATTTTAGTTAATTATAAAGAGTGGACTAGAAATAGAATTGAGGGGGACTTTCCTGGTAGTCAAGTGGTTAGGGCTCCATGCTTCCAGTGCAGGGGGCACTTGAGATTCTCCAGAGCTCTCCAAATATCCCCATATCCTCATATACCATCACTGCTGCTGTAGCTGCATCATAAACAGAAAGCAATAAATGAGCTAACAAAGTTAAGGAAGGGAAAGCATAAGCCCTTTCTGACAGTAAGTACTTGTGTGCAGATCCTGTATATAACAAGGTTACTTTCTGGGTGTCATTTCTGTTGATCATTTTATTTATTTGGCTGCACCAGGTCTTTGTTGTGGCATGCAGGATCTTTAGTTGCAGCATGGAAACTCTCAGTTGATGCATGTGGGATCTAGTTCCCTGACCATGGATCAAACCTGAGCCCTCTGCATTGGGAGTGTGGAATCTTAGCCACTGGATCACCAGGGAAGTCCCTGTTAATCTTTATAAAATGAAAGAGCACAAAGACACACATGCTAACAAATGTGAACAACAGGACCACTTCCCTGATATCAGGGTAGCTTTTGAGTAGATGGAGCTGGGTGTTTTCAGTGATTTGAAAAAAGTTGACTCCATGGAGCCCTTCCATGCCCTTATCAGAAAATGGACCTTACCTTTGCTGGGAAACTGAGTAGTGACAAGGACATGCCCAAGGCTGACTGCTCGTTTACTATCCCCGTCATGATCTTCATGAAGGACAGCTGGGCCACTGAGGAGGAAATCTGGGAAGAGATTAATGTAATGAGTTTATATGCTGAGAAGAATCACTTTTTTCTACTAAGAGCTCATGAATCTAATGAACAAAGACATGATAGAAGAAAATATCTAATGTTTTAGAAGATTCTCAACAGTGATTTGCATGCTATGAATACATGTGGATTCCAACAATCCATGCTGAAATCAACACAATTAAAGTCTTGGGATTTTTCAAGAGGGCCCATGTTATAGTTCCCATTGCCTTCCCTTCCTGCTATGAAGAGGCTCTAAGCAATGAGGGATGGATATCCCAAGCCAAAATTGCAGCCAGGAATGGCCCCACTGCCATACCAAGTGTACATTACAGGGCCAAGTTCAATAGCTTCTCCTGACACAGATTTTTCATTTGGTTTTAAAATACTAAAGTCAATGTTCTAAGCAGTTGAGGTCCAGTGAACATTTTACATCATCTTTGTATTCCTGATTTGTGTGGTAACTTGGAGTTTTTCCTCCCTCCCTCCTTCCTTTCTTTTCCACACTTCCTCTTTTTCTTTCTTTTCTCATCTCTCCATGCCTACTTCCCTTATAGCCTTACTTTCTTCTTTCATTTATTTTTCCAGTGCTGTTCTTTTTATACAAGGTTTAAATAGGCCTTTAGAATCTATATTTATGTATGATTTTGGTTACATGTTTATGCTTTATCTCATGATTGAATATTTTTGTGACTCTATAAAACAACATTTGCAGTCCAGAACAGGATAACCTGGTACTGCAGTCCATGTTTCTTAGGAAATCTGAAAGAACTCAGTAGTAAAGTCGTTTCCCCCAAGAAATTTGTATAAATAAATTAAATACTGGTGAATTCTTACCTTTCCTAACGCTTTTTAATGTTATTTTGTAAAACCAAAGATATCTATTTATATTTAGTTATAAAGAATATTGGAGAAATTTAATCTTAATAAATAGATACCAAGTTCATTGGTTCATTTATCTCCAAAACGTTCAGAGTCTGCTCTTTGGGAGACACTGTGCCATTGCTTGAGTTGCTCAGATTTTTTTGTATGTAGACATTGTAAAAGGTGAGATGACAGGGTAAACAAAGAGGGACGATTTTTAAAAAGGAGTTAGGAGGCATGTGTGTGCATGCTCAATCATGTCTGACTCTTTGTGACCCCATGGACCTCTGTCCATGTAATTCTCCAGGCAAGAATATTGAAGTGAGTTGCCATTTCCTTCTTCAGGGAATCTTCCCAACCTGCGGACTGAACATGGGTCTCCTGTATTGCAGGCAGATTCTTTACCATTTGAGCCACCAGGGAAGCCTACTATTAAGAGATATTTCTAAGTATAAAGACAGGTCAACTTAAAAAAGTATCAGCAGATACCTTCTTGACTATATCTTATAATCTATAAGCAATGCATTAGAATATGTAACGAATCCATACACCTTTTCCAAAGGAATACCCAAGATGGAAGTAGCAATAAATTTATAAGTGGCAATCATCAATCAGACGAAATAATTTAGGTGAAGCTTTTCTCTCTTGAAGAGATGGGTCTGGGCAAGTGGTCAGGAAGGAAATACAATGTGTTTTTAACTTTGCATGAAAAATAATATTCAGTTCCATGCTGCTCAACATAGTTCTGTTTTTTGCCACATAAACCCTCTACTTCAAATTCCTGTCTGAATGCTATATTAAAACTTCACTTCTGACCTTTGTTTGGAATCTGTTACTTTTGTTGACAGCTCTTGTTCACTATCCACTGAAGCTTCTAGTTCTTTCTCACTGTCCCCTGACATTTCGGTTGCCCTCACGCTGTCCACTGAAGCCTCAAATACCTTCCCACTGTCCCCAGAAGTTGCAGTATCCTTCCCGTGGTCCTTGTAGCTCTGGTTGCTCCGTGGCCACAGAAAGCTGCCAGCACTTTTCAGTGAACCGTGCCATTTTCCTTGTACTACATTTACTGATGCAGTAGGGATATCAAGGCAAACACACTGCTTTCCTTAGAGAAAGACCATTCCCTTCACTTTGAAATCAATATCCTCACTCAGTTGCTCTTTAAGTTCTTTCCAAGCATAACTAATGTTTGGCATTTCAGTTGAGCACTGCAGGATCATCACCACAAAGCCCACATCTTAGCTGATTAAGGAGCGCTGGAAGAATAAATGGGATTCTATTCCCATCACATCTGGATACTCTGGCATGGTACTGCATGTAGGTCAATAATGACCTCTTGGTTTTCAGTGTGTCTGTAATCAAAAAGCTATTCCATGGTGGCTCTTCTCTGGAAAAATATAGTTCAGAGAATATAATTTCAGGAGGTGCAGAGCAATGAAGTCAGCATGAGTGATGATGTAGTGCAAGGTGAAACGAACAGAACATTGACTTAGATAGCATTCTCCCAATACAACACCAAGCCCCAGTTGTCACATTTTGAAAGTGAAGGCCCCAAAAGAAAAAAACTGCATGTGGAACATGGGGAAGAAGAGCTGGCATTTTTTTCTATCCAGCTCATATCATCTCATGTACTTCTATCACTGACCTGATAGATATCCCCAGACTTATTCTTTCTCCTCCAGACTTGATGCACTCTGTGACCATTGCTGCCAGATCACTTCTTGATAGAACATATAAAGCTTTTGCTTGTTCCTTCTGTTATATAAGATCTATATGACCAATAGTTTTATAAGTGTTCTCAATCATAAAAGAAACAGAAATAAGTGATAATAGTTTAAAATAGTGTGTAAAATATAGGTGCAGATATTAAAGTTTTTTTAAGAGAAAGCTAAAAGTATTTTATAACAATACCTCAGCAAAAAGTGGCCACAAGGAAAGGTTTTGGCCTATAGGAAACTTCTCTTAATGATTTAAAGATATGATATTGACAGAATGAGAAAATTACCATTCTGTAGCCAGTAGTGGAGAATGGAGAATGGTCATAATTATCAGAGTGTGAAGATCATAAAAAAGAAAGACACAGACATTATATAACTCCTAGAGGGAATGGCAGACCACTCTAGTATTCCTGCATGAAGAACCCCATGAACATGAGCAGCATGAAAAAGCAGAAAGATATGACACAAGAAGATGAGCCCCCCAGGTCAGAAGGTGTCCACTGTGCTACTGGGAAAGAGTTGAGGGCAATTACTAATAGTTCCAGAAAGAATGAAGTGGCTGGGCCAAATTGGAAATGACACTTAGTTGTGAATGTGTCTGGTGTTGAAAGTAAAGTCCAGTGCTATAAAGAACAATACTGCATAGGAACCTGGAATGTTAGGTCTATAAATTGAGGTAAATTGAAGGTGGTCAAACAGGATATGGCAAAAGTGAACATCACCATCTTAGCAATCAATGAACTAAAATGGAGGAAATGGGCAAACTTAATTCAGATAACCATTATATCTACTACTGTCGGCAAGAATCTCTTAGAAGAAATGTAGTAGTCTTCATAGTCAATAAGAGTCCAAAATGCAGTACTTGGGTGCAATCACAAAAATAACAGAATGATCTCTATTTGTTTCCAAGGCAAGCTATTCAGTATCACACTAATCCAAGGCTATGCCCCAACCACTGATGCTGAAGAAGCTGCAGTTGACCAGTTATATGAAGACCTATAAGACCTTCTAGAACTAAAACCAAAAATGGCATCCTTTTTCATCAGAGGAGATTGGAATGCAAATGTAGGGAATCCAGAGATACATGGAGTAACAGGCAAGTTTGCCTTGGAGTACAAAATGAAGCAGGGAAAAGGCTAACAGAGTTTGCCAAGAGAACTCACTGGTCATAGCAAACACCCTCTTCCAATAACACAAGAGACAACTCTACACATGGACATCACCAACTGGTCAATACTGAAATCAGATTGATTATATTCTTTGCAGCTAAAGATGGAGAAGCTCTATACAGTCAGCAAAAACAAGACCAGGAGCTGACTATGGCTCAGATCATCAGCTGCTTATTGTAAAATTAAGGCTTAAATTGAAGAAATTAGGGAAAACCACTAGGCCATTCATGTATGACCTAAACCAGTCCTCTATGATTATACAGTAGAGGTGACAAATAGATTCAAGGGTTAGTTTTAGAAGACAGAGTGCCTGAAGAACTACGAACAGAGGTTCATAACATTGTACAGGAAGCAATAACCAAAACCATCCCAAAGAAAAAGAAATGAAAGAAGGCGAAGTGGTTGTCTGAGGAGGCTTTACAAATAGCTAAGGAAAGATGAGAAGTGAAAAGCAAGGGAGAAAGTGAAAAATATTCCCAACTGAATGCAGAATTCCAAAGAATGGCAAAGAGAGATAAAAAGGCCTTCTTCAATGAAAAATGCAAAGATGTAGAGGAAAATAATTAAATGGGAAAGACTAGAGATCTCTTCAAGAAAGTTGGAGATATCAAAAAAACATTTTGTGTAAGGATGGGCACAATAAAAGACAGAAATAATAAGGACCTAATAGAGGCAAAAGAGATTAAGAAGAGGTGGCAAGAACACACAGAAGAACTATATTAAAAAGGCCTTAATGACCAGGATAACCACAGTGGTGTGATTACTCACCTAGAGCTAGACATCCTAGAATGTGAAGTCAAGTGGACCTTAGGAAGCATCACTACAAACAAAGCTACTGGAGGTGATGGAATTCCAGTTGCGCTATTTCAAATCCTAAAATGATGGTGTTAAAATGCTTCACTCAATATGTCAGCAAATTTGGAAAACTCAGCAATGGCCACAGAACTGGAAAAGGTGAGTTTTCATTCCAATCCCAAAGAAAGGGCAATGCCAAAGAATGTTCAAACTACCACACAGTTGTGCTCATTTCACATGCTAGTAAGGTTATGCTCAAAATCCTTCAGGCTAGGCTTCAAGCAGTACGTGAACCGAGAACTTCCAGATGTATAAGCTGGGTTTAGGAAAGGCAAAGGAACTAGAGATCAAATTGCCAACATCTGTTGGATCATAGAGATAGCAAAGGAATTTCAGGAAAGCATATACTTCTGCTTCATTGACTACACTAAAGCCTTTGACTGTGTGGATCACAACAAACTGTGGAAAATTCTTAAAGAGATGAGAATACCAAACCACCTTACTTGTCTCCTGAGAAAGCTGTGTGCAGGTCAAGAAGCAACAGTTAGAATTGGACATGGAACAACAGACAGTTCAAAATTGGGAAAGGAATATATCAAGGCTGTATATTGTCACCCTGTTTATTTAACTTATATGCAGGGTACATCATGTAAAATGCTTGGCTGGATGAATCACAAGCTGGAATCAAGACTGATGGGAGAAATAGCAACAACCTCAGATATGCAGATGATACCACTCTAATGGCAGAAAGTGAAGAGGAACCATAAAGCCTCTTGATGAGCATGAAAGAGGAGACTAAAAAAGCTGACTTGAAGCTCAACGTTCAGAAAACTAAAATCATGGCATCCAGCCCCATCACTTCATGGCAAATAGATGGGGAAAACATGGAAACAGTGATAGATTTTATCTTCTTGCTTCCAAAATCACTGAAGATTGTGACTCCAGTCATGAAATTAAAAGATGCTTGCTCCTTGGAAGGAAAGCTATTACAAACCTAGATAACATATTAAAAGGCAAAGACATCACTTTGCTAACAAAAGGCCAGTATAATGAAAGATATTATTTTCCCCATAGTCATGTACAGATGTGAGAATTGGACCATAAAGAAGGCTGAAACTGAAGAATTGATGCCTTTAAATTGTGGTGCTAAAGAAGACTCTTCAGTGTCCCTTGGACCACAAGGGGATAAAACAAGTCAGTCCTAAAGTAAATCAACCCTGAATATTCATTGGAAGGACCCATGCTGAAGTTGAAGCTCTAATACTTTGGCTGCCTGATGCAAAGAGCCAACTTGCTGGAAAAGTTCCTGATGCTGGGAAACATTGAAGGCAAAAGGAGAAGAGGGCAACAGAGGATAAGATGGCTAGATGGCTCAAACTCTGGGACATAGTAAAGGACAGGGAAGCCTGGTGTGATGTAGTCCATCAGGTTATGAAGAGTTCAACATGACTTAGCAACTGAACAACAACTCCCAATGGAAATATAATACCATTTGGGGCATGCTCTTGCCAGAAAAACAAACATATTGACCAAAACTATACTGATCTAATCAGACTTATACATATAACTCTTGATGATGGTTATGATGAGTGTCAGGGAAATAGGGTTCATAGTACTGTTTTGTGTACTATACTAAATGGCAGAGAATTTATATGTGAAATGATTTATTATAATGATTATGCCTTTAACTTTGAACACCCAAGGGAAAGGCTATTTTTTAGCAAAACAGAAAGTGGCGAGTAGGCCCATTATAAATATAAAATTGAAATCAGCAATCACAATCTGAAATACCAAGCCAAAGCCACATAGTTTGCATCAGATCTAGAGGCTACATGCACCATATAATCAGGAAAAACTAATCAGCATGTTATGTAAACTTTTCCAAATCACACAAAAGTATTTGAAATTACTCCACACATTCTAACAAGCAGGCTCCCTTTGATACAAAAACAAAGTAGATGAAGAGATTCAAGAAAATATTTAAGCTATTGTTTTAAAGTGGACTAGAAAACAAAGCTACAACAATAAGAGTAGAAAAATAAAGCAGAAGTATAAAAATGCAAATAAAGAGATAATATTTATCATCTGCATATGATTTCTGTATATAGGGATGTGAACAACTTTACAAAACAGGGTTTTTCAAAATCATTAATCTCAGTCCCTCCATGTACAAAGCACACTTTTTAGTGGACAAAGTATGAAAGAGGCTGTCTCACTGGTGAAAGCAGAAATAGATGGCCTTCACTTTTCTTTGACAGCCCACCCCCGGACCTGGCCCCTGCCTGCCTTGTGCTCCAACTTCCCCTTTTTCTAGTGAGGCTGGAACATGACTCCTTCCAAGCACTGCAAGGACTGCAGTAAGTGAACTCATCAAGGCTTTGCTGGAATCAGACATTTCCCAGAAGGCCTTAAATCATGAAAAACGAGCCAAAAAAGAGAACTCCATGAATGAGAACAACAACAGAGAATAAAGGGGGATCACACGCAGATGGGCTAGTGGCTGCTTTTCACCCTAAAAGCCCTGGTCAAGGCTGTCAGGCTGAGACAAGCCCTCAGTTACTCTTCAGGGTTCTCAGGGGCAAGACAACCTTGGCAATGAGAGTCAGGACATCAGCTCAACAGAAGGAGGCATCAGGGGCTTGGCAGAACCCAATGTGAGGACTGCATACAAGACCCGCAGCCACCTCTGCTCTGAAACTGAGTGCCGGGTGTGCAGTGCCCACCTCTGCTGGTGGCCCTGAGGATGCCAGGGCAGGGGTCACAGGAAGTTACAGCCCCTGACTTGCGCCTGCAGAGAGTGAGGCTGTGAGAGCTTGAATCTGAGGTGCAGACTCCATTCAGCAACTGGAGGAACCCCAGGTGATGTCAGGTGTCAGGT
Source organism: Madoqua kirkii (assembly GCA_006408675.1). Lineage (NCBI taxonomy): Eukaryota > Metazoa > Chordata > Mammalia > Artiodactyla > Bovidae > Madoqua > Madoqua kirkii. The sequence continues at coordinate 11,519 of SJYC01141685.1, forward strand.
GAGCCTCTAAATGAGGACTGAGGGGATCCCCTACCCCAGAAAGGAGTGCAGCCACCTGATGAGGGCTCCACCCCAACCCTGGGAGACACAAGCAGGTTCCGGCTGAGCTACCACACGCTTCCTGTTTGGCAGTCTGATTGAGGTGGCGGCCTTTATGCATGGGGCTCAGGGTCCCTGACCTACAGGTCCAAAAGCAGAGATCCCTGAGTGAGTCTTGTGGGGACTCACACACCCAGCTCCCCACCCCACCCCCACTCCCCAGAATAGCAGTGAATCACTGAGCCTTTGCAGGACCATTGGCCCTGGGAGGCCCCTGGCAGGGGGTGGCTGGAAGTGCTGCTGATTTGCTTGGCCATTGTAGTCTGAGGGAGTAGAAGCCTTAGTCTGGGGCAGGTGGTATCATGTCACCACAGGAAGGCATCTCAGACTATGCAGGAATCCCGGTGAGGACCCCAAGTGATTTCTTAGGGAATCCTCTGACCCCAAGAAAGAGGATGTGCACAGTGTCTGCTTGTCTTGTCAGCTCTCCATTTCCTGTCATGAGGTTCTCCTCACTTCCATTTTGGGGTTTCACCAAGATGAAGCTTTCTTTGAAGAGGGGCCTCAAGCAGTAGATAGAGAAGGCACATTACCAACCAGAATCCAGTTTGAGAAGTGGATGAGAGAATTGTGGTACTAATCAACCCAAGATGGAGGGGACTTCAAAGAGTCCTTTCCCTGTTATCAGCCTTAAGAAGCTCAGGGAGTTATATAGGCAGAGGCCATCCTTCTTTCCTCCTCAGTGTCTAGCTTTTGCTACTGGCACAGGGAAGCCCTTGTGGAGGTTGGTGGAGTGTCTTTCTGCAGTTTATCCTGGAGGAACTCAGAATGATAAGGCATTCTTGTATGCAGAGGGGTTGACATCAGTTTGCAGAATGGTCAGACCTAAAGCCCCACCAATAGTCAAGAGAAGGACCCTTAATGATAACTGAAGGAAAGTCAGGATCACAAAAAGTGCAACCCTGCTCCATTGTTACTGCTGAGAGGCTACAGACAGGGCTTTCAGGTGCCCTAATGCCCTTTTCCAGATCTCAGTAGGTGGAGGTTTTGTTCTGAGGAAGATTCCCATACTAGCATAAAAAGACATTCCAGGAATTGCCTGGATTTAAAGCAAGGCAAATGAGTGAGAATGCAGAGGACACTGAAACCATACTGATAGTGTGCACAGAATCTAGCTCTGATGTCTACTCTGGGAAAACCCAGGTTGGGTTTCTCAAGGAGGTACACCACACTTGCCTCTCAATTGTCTTAGGGGATGTGATTTTGGTCTTAAAGGGACAGCCTTATGTTAGTATAGAGGAGGTGACCAAAGCCTTTCCAATGGCAAAGTGATGACCTGAGGAAGGACTAGCAGAACCACACTCTTCCAAACATAAGTGGCTCTACAGAGCCCACTCACAATTTCCTATTGTGATCGCTGAGAATTATCCACTTGAGTTGGCTGACTGCACCCTGAGGAATATTCACACTTCTTCCTTCATGTTTTTGGAGACTTATTCACCACCAGGTCAAGAGACCCATGAAGCCACTTAGCACTGTTGTTACAAGTCCACTGGAGGCAGCTTTTATCTGAGCCAACACAGTGGAGCTTATCAGATGAGGCCACTCACATCTGCTTTCTTTCACTTAGGTGGTGATTCCCCTTTGTTCTCCTTCTTGGCAATACTCTTGTCTGTTACCAGCAAGTGTCATCATGCCTCAGCATCCAGAGAGTCCACGATGCTCCCATGATCAATGCCTTCGGACCTGCATCCAGTCTCAGTACCTGGAGGTTGCACAGGTCTCCAACACACTGGAGGAGACCCATCTCCCCTCCCATCTTCTAATGCCTGGCCATTTGAAGGAGTATCCTGGTGCTGGTTTCCCAGTACTCCTGAAGGTTGTCAGAGTTTCTGTGCATCTTCCACTGCCATTACAGCCACCTCATCCATCAAATCAGAAGAGGGCTACATGATTCAAGAAGAAGAGAATAGTCCAGGCACTTTGTTGGCTCTGCTAGACCCCAGGAGTGTGCCTATATATGCTCTAGATGAGGAAGTGAATTTGCTGGTGAATTTCCTGCTGCTTAAGTATCAAATGAAAGAGTCGATAACAAAGGCAGATACGTTGAAGATTATCATCAACAAGTGAAGTCCACTTCCCTGAGATCTTCCTGAGAGCCTCTGAATGCATGGAGATGCTCTTTGGCCTTGATCTGGTGGAAGTGGAAGATGTGTATAAGAGACAGGGTGATGTCAGGTGTCAGGTGAGCCTCTAAATGAGGACTGAGGGGATCCCCTACCCCAGAAAGGAGTGCAGCCACCTGATGAGGGCTCCACCCCAACCCTGGGAGACACAAGCAGGTTCCGGCTGAGCTACCACACGCTTCCTGTTTGGCAGTCTGATTGAGGTGGCGGCCTTTATGCATGGGGCTCAGGGTCCCTGACCTACAGGTCCAAAAGCAGAGATCCCTGAGTGAGTCTTGTGGGGACTCACACACCCAGCTCCTCCACCCCACCCCCACTCCCCAGAATAGCAGTGAATCACTGAGCCTTTGCAGGACCATTGGCCCTGGGAGGCCCCTGGCAGGGGGTGGCTGGAAGTGCTGCTGATTTGCTTGGCCATTGTAGTCTGAGGGAGTAGAAGCCTTAGTCTGGGGCAGGTGGTATCATGTCACCACAGGAAGGCATCTCAGACTATGCAGGAATCCCGGTGAGGACCCCAAGTGATTTCTTAGGGAATCCTCTGACCCCAAGAAAGAGGATGTGCACAGTGTCTGCTTGTCTTGTACCATGCCACAGAAGACAACGCCTGGGAAGTTCTTAATGTGACTAGAATATATTCTGGGATGAATCACTTCATCTTTGGGGAGCCCAGGAAGCTCATCACTGAAGATCTTGTGAAGGAAAAATATCTGGAATATTGGCAGGTGTTCAACACTGATCCTGTAGGATTTGAGTTCCTGTTGATGTCCAGAGCTCATGCTGAAACCACCAAGGTTAAGGTCTTGGAGTTTCTGGCCAAAGTTAATGGGACTGACCCAAGATTTTTTCCATCTCAGTATGAGGATGCTCTGCAAGATGAAGAAGAGAGAACCTGAGTCAGAACTTGCCACTACAAGTTCTAGTGCCAAGGCTAGCAGCTTCTCCAACAGCTAGATGAGTCAGGGGTAGTTTCTTCATGCATTGTTGAAAAAGGCAGTTAGTGTTTGTAGAATTTATCTCTGAGGTGGGGCTGAAAGGAAGACAGTATTCATGCCTATGTTTTCCTATTTTGTATGTTTAATTAAAAAATTTTTTTTATTTTTGTTCTCATTAGTGATCTATTTTTTGATGTATGTACTATCAAATATTGTTTCTTTTGTTTATTTTTTAAGTGAATTTTTATTATTTCTTTGGCCACATTGCACAGCATGGGGGATCTTCTTTCTCTTACTGGAAATCGAACCCATGCCCTTGTGATGAAAGCATGGAGTCTTAACCACCAGGCTACCAGGAAAGTCCCTGTTCTTTCTTTTAATATAGATTTAATTGCCTTCAAACTCTTTAAGTTTTTGAACGACACTGGTCACACATTTAATGTTATAATGAGGTTTAACATAAGAGTTTTGTTGTTTCATAGAAAAAATTGTGAAATTGTCTTACTTTGTCACCTGTAATAAGAATATGGCATTGCTATACACACTCTCTTAGAAATGTGATGGATCAGTATTATGATGGTTTGGACCAATAAGGAAAGAGAAGAAAGTCTAAAATAATAAGGCATTCTTATCCCTTTTAGTTCTTATTTTGTAAAAGTAAGTGAAATGTACATGAATTCTTTAGTTCTTCAACAGTGTATGAGAAATAAATGTTAATAAATTGGACCTCACACTCAATGAATCATTTATTCCCCCAACCTTCAGTGACTACCTACTCTTTGTAAAGCATAGCTTTAATACTGGGAAAGTGAACTACTCAGAACCTGCCCATGGAGTTTAACATATAAAAACAGTAATCCTTTAAGGACAGTGGTGGAATCTTATATTCTAAACAACTAGTAAAATGAAGGAGTCAGTGGGTAGAGGTGGGCAATCCTATGAGATTGTCAAAGTGTTATTGCAATTAGATGTGGCAACTTGGGACGTTGGGAAACTTCAGGTCCTTTCACTTCAGTTCAATTCAGTCGCTCAGTCATGTCCAACTCTTTGCGACCCCATGAATCAAAGCGCGCCAGGACTTCTGTTCACTACCATCTCTCGGAGTTCACTCAGACTCACGTCCATTGAGTCCGTGATGCCATCCAGCCATCTCATCCTCAGTCGTCCCCTTCTCCTCCTGCCCCCAATCCCTCCCAGCACCAGTCTTTTCCAGTGAGTCAACTCTTTGCATGAGGTGGCCAAAGTACTGGAGTTTCAGCTTTAGTATCATTCCCTCCAAAGAAATCCCAGGGTTGATCTCCTTCAGAATGGACTGGTTGGATCTCCTTGCAGTCCAAGGGACTCTCAAGAGTCTTCTCCAACATCACAATTCAAAAGCATCAATTCTTTGGTGCTCAGCCTTCTACACAGTCCAATTCTCACATTCATACATGACCACCGGAAAAACCATAGCCTTGACTAGGCGGACCTTAGTCGGCAAAGTAGGAGTTAATTTTACATGAAACTGGATGATGGGCTACACAGAAGTCACTGGGTTAACAATTGGCCATCACCTTGGAGGACTAGCACTCACTTCATTCAAAGGGAATTTCAATTAAGCTGTGTTCAGTGTAATTTGGAAAATAAGAATTAAAGTTTTGTTAGGGATAAAATGAATGAAAATGTGTAACAAAGTAGCATGGAAGGAGCAGAAGAGAAAAAGTAGTTTTCCCTCTTGGTCCTTCCCTGAGTTCCCCTTGTAAAAAAAAGATAAACATCAGAAAAATAAATTCAGTTTTGTATTGGAGCAGCACAAATATATGAGACTCAAAGAAATGATGAGAGCAGGAAGCTTTTGTATCTTTCACACAAAGAAACTATAAATTTGTGTTTCTGATTGAATTGACATAACAATGGGATTTGGACTAGGGGTAGTAAGTCTTGAAGAAGAAAGAGTTTATTTATACATCCTTCTTGGCCCTAAACTTTTTGTCTCTTGGTAAAATGTCTTCTACCCTCTTGGTACAGGAAGCATGCCTTTCTTAGGGAGACTTATTTCCTGCTTCAAGGGAACAAATGTGGATCAGAGTCCTTCTTTCATCACCTGTTTTTCAGGTACATTCAATTTAAAGTAACCTATGTGCAGAGTGGCATTTTTGAGGTGACAGACAGTAATCTCTCCTTATTTATGATTTCAGTTATTTGTGGTCAACCATGGTCCAAAAAAAAAAAAAAAAAAATTAAGTAGAAAGTGCTCAAAGTAAGTAATTCATTAGTTTTTTTTTCCTGGATATTAAATATTTATTATCAACTATTATATATCATGAACATATAAGAAATGTTTTGGATAACATAAACTGATAAACATGATTGACTACTTGTTTTTAAAATGTTACACCCAAATGGACTAAATACATCAGATGGTTTCACACCAGTGCGAAGTTCAGTGGGACATTGACCTAACTGTACGCTATGAGGCAGACAAAGGAAGCAATAGATTTCGGGGACTGTCTATTCAATATTAGGTCATTTAGAAGTAATTCATTAGTTTTATTTCTTTTAAAGCAAACATTTGTTTTTGTGTGTTTCTTAAATATTTATTTATTTATGTGGCTGTGCTGGGTCTTAGTTGTGGTACTCAGGATCTTTTCCTTTTGCTACACACTTTAGTTGTGACATGCAAATTCTTAGTAACAGCATGTGGGATCTAGTTGCCTGGCCAGGGGTCAAACCCAGGCCTTCTGCATTGGGAACTCAGAGTCTTAGCCACTGAATGACCAGGGAAGTCCCAATTCATTAGTTTTATATTGCATTCCGTTCTGAGTACTGTGATGTAATCTTATGCTATCCTGCTTCATCCTGCCTAGGATATGAGTCATCCCTTTGTCCATTCGGGACTCTTGTATCTTCCCATACATACAAGAGTGCTTAATTCCTTGAGATATTTGGTTTTCCCTAATAACCAGTAATTTTTAGTATTCAGACTGCCTGCCCTCTTTGTTGCAAACTTCTGTATATCCTGACTCCTTCCTCTGCCTCCTCGGAGCAGTCTCTCAAGGCTACCTGAGATGCTGTCTCCTGGGCTTGAAGTCCTAACATTTTCCATTAAGTAAAATAACTTTCTACTTTCATGTTGTGACTAAATTTTTTCGTCAACATCAGTATATCCTGATCTGGTAGACAGAGTGCCAGATGAACTATAGATGGAGGTCTGTGACATTGCACAGGAGACAGGAATCAAGACCATCCCCAAGAAAAAGAAATGCAAACAAGCAAATAGCTGTCTGAGGAGGCCTTCCAAATTGGAAAAGAGAAGTGAAAAGG
>SJYC01141691.1:0-20666 GCA_006408675.1 Madoqua kirkii
AAATTAGGAGCAGTAACAATGTTATTGCCTTGACATCAAGCTATTAATGTTAGTGTATAGTAAGCAGAGACTCTTTCTAAATAAATCTTCAAATTTACTTCACATAGTAAGAACTCAAAAATGTTGATTTACCAAGTCTAGAAATATTGCTATTGTAACTCTTCAGAAGAAAGAATTACAAGCCCAGCCCTTACAATATGTGGGCACAAAGATAGCTGATTACAGAATTAGTTTATATATACCAACAGTGGTCTACTCTACATCCAATCTTGGATCTTGGTATAATCAAGGTTCGTCTAGTCAAGGCTATGGTTTTTCAGTGGTCAGTATGGATGTGAGAGGTAAACTGTGAAGAAAGTTGAGTGCCAAAGAATTGATGCTTTTGAACTGTGGTGTTGGAGAAGGCTTTTGAGAGTCCCTTGGACTGCAAGGAGATCCAACCAGTTCATTCTAAAGGAGATCAGCCCTGGGTGTTCTTTGGAAGGAATGTTGCGAAAGCTGAAACTCCAGTTCTTTGGCCACCTCATGCAAAGAGTTGACTCATTGGAAAAGACTCTGATGCTGGGAGGGATTGAAGGCAGGAGGATAAAGGGACGACAGAGGATGAGATGGCTGGATGGCATCACTTACTCGATGGACGTGAGTCTGAGTGAACTCCAGGAGTTGATGATGTACAGGGAGGCCTGGCGTGCTGCAATTCATGAGGTCACAAAGAGTCAGACATGACTGAGCAACTGAACTGAGCAGAAATGAATAATCAAATAAAGAGGTCAAATAGCCACTGTAATCAACAGACAATTTGGGGATATTTTATCTCATTTAGTTCAAAATTTTTTGCTTAAGGACTTCATCACTGACCGTGTTTCAGCACATCTTCAGATAAATTTACAACAGGTAACATTTCAACATTCAATAAAATATATAGAATTACATTTTATACACAGAACACCATTTTTTTCTATAGCTAAAGATTGATAGAGATGGACGTGAGTCTTAGTGAACTCTGGGAGTTGGCGATGGACAGGGAGGCCTGGCATGCTACAATTCATGGGATCACAAAGAGTCGGACACAGCTGAGCGACTGAACTGAACTGAACTGATGTGACTGAATGCCATGATCTTATTTTCTGAATGTTGAGCTTTAAGTCACCTTTTTCACTCTACTCTTTCACTTTCATCAAGAGGCTTTTTAGTTCCTCTTCACTTTCTGCCATAAGGGTGGTGTTATCTGCCTATCTGAGGTTATTGATATTTCTCCCAGCGATCTTGATTCCCTGGTGGCTCAGAGGTTAAAGTGTCTGCCTGAAATGCAGGAGACCCACGTTCGATCCCTGGGTTGGGAAGATTCCCTGGAGAAGGAAACACAACCCACTCCAGTACTCTTACTTGGAGAATCCCATGGAGGGAAGAGCCTGGTAGGCTACAGTTCATGAAGTGGCAAAACACGACTGAGTGACTTCACTTTCAGTCTTGATTCCAGCTTGTGCTTCTTCCAGCCTAACATTTCTCATGATGTACTCTGCATATAAGTTAAATAATCAGGGTGACAATATGCAGCCTTGATAGACTCCTTTTCTTATTTGAAACCAGTCTGTTGTTCCATGTCCAGTTCTAAATGTTTCTTCCTGACCTGCATATAGGTTTCTCAAGAGGCAGGTCAGGTGGTCTGGTATTCCCATGTCTTTCAGTATTGTCCACAGTTTATTGTGATCCTCACAGTCAAAGGCTTTAGCATAGTCAGTAAAGCAGAAATAGATTTTTTTTGGAATGCTCTTGTTTTTTGATGATTCAGCAGATGTTGGCAATTTGATCTCTTGTTCCTCTGCCTTTTCTAAAACCAGCTTGAACATCAGGATGTTCACGGTTTACATATTGCTGAAGCCTGGCTTGGAGAATTTTAAGCTCTACTTAACTAGTGTATGAGATGAGTGCAATTGTGCAATAGTTTGAGGACTTTTTGTCATTACCTATCTTTGGAATTGGAATGAAAACTGATCTTTTCCAGTCCTGTGATGAATGCTGTTTTCCATATTTGCTGACATACTGAGTGCAGCACTTTAGCAGCAGCATATTTTAGGATTCCAAATAGCTCAACTGGAATTCTATCACCTCCACTAGCTTTGTTTGTAGTGATGCTTCCTAAGGCCCACTTGACTTCACACTCCAGGATCTCTGGCTCTAAGTGAGTGCTCACACCATCGTGATTATCTGGGCCTTGAAGATCTTTTTTGTACTGTTCTTCTGTGTATTCTTGCCACCTCTTCTTAATATATTCTGCTTCTGTTAGATTTATACTGTTTTTGTCCTTTATCGAGCCCATCTTTGCCTGAAATGTTCCTCTGGTATCTCTAATTTTCTTGAAGAGATCTCTTAGTCTTTCCCATTCTATTGTATTCCTCTATTTCTTTACGTTGATCTCTGAGGAAGACTTTCTTATCTCTTCTAATAGTCTTTTTCTTTTTAAATTTTATTTTTACTTTATTCTGCATTACAATGCTGTATTTGTTTTGCCATACATTGACATGAATCAGCTATAGGTGTACATGATCTCCCAATGCCGAAGCCCCCTCCCACCTTCCACCCCATATCATCTTTCTGGATTATCCCATGCACCAGCCCCAAGTATCCTGTATCCTGTATTGAACATAGACTGGTGCTTCATTTCTTACATGATAGTATACATGTTTCAATGCCATTCTCCCAAATCATCCCACCCTCTCCCTCTCCCTCAGAGGCCAAAAGTCCATTCTATTCCTCTGTGTCTCTTCTGTTGTCTCACATACAGGGTCATCATTACTATCTTTCTAAATTCCATATTTATGTGTCAGTAAACTGTATTGGTGTTTTTCTTTCTGGCTTAATTCACTCTGTATAATCAGCTCCAGTTTCATCCATCTCATTAGAACTGATTCAAATTTATTCTTTTTAAGCCTGAGTAATACTCTATAATAGTCTTTTTTTTTTTTTTTAGTTTATTTTATCTGATATTAGTATTGCTATTCCCACCCTCTTTGGATTTCCACTTACATAGAATATCTTTTCCCAGCTCCCCACTTTTAGCCTGTATCTTTTCTTAGGTTTTATGTGTGTCTCTTGTAGATAGGATAGCTTGTTGCTGTTGTTTTCATTCACTAAGTCATGTCTGACTTCTTGTGATCCCATGGGCCATAACCTGCCAGGCTTTCTGTCAATGAGATATCCCAGGCAAGAGTACTGGAGTGGGTTGCCATTTCCTTCTCCAGGTGATCTTCCCAGTCTAGAACTCAAACTCACATTTCCTGCATTGGCAGGTGGATTGTGTATGACGGAGCCACCAGCAAAGCTCAGATAGTGTATATTAGGATCTTGATTTTGTATCCATTCAACCAGTCTGTGTCTTTTGTTCGAGCATTTAAACCATTTACATTTTAGGTAATTATTGATATGTCTGATCACCTTGCCTTTTACTTTATTATTTTGGGGGATTTTTTCATAGGTCTTTTATTTCTGTTGTAGTTATTATCTAGAAAAATTTATTTGAGATTTATTTTAAAGCTGGTTTGAAGTGAAGTGAAGTCGCTCAGTTTTGTCTGACTCTTTGTGACCCCATGGACTGTAGCCCACCAGGCTCCTCCATCTGTGGGATTTTCCAGGGAAGAATACTGAAGTGGGTTGCCATTTCCTTCTCCAGATCTTCCCAACCCAGGGATTGAACCCAGTTTTCCCACATTATAGGCAGATGCTTTACTGTCTGAGCCACCAGGGAAGTTAGCTTAAAGCTGATTTGATGATGCTTAATTATCTTATGTTTTGCTTATGTATACAGCTTTTGATTTCTCCACTGAATCTGAATGAGATCTTTGCTTGGTAGAGTAATCTTAGTTGTAGATATTTTTTTTCCTTTCATCATTTTAAGCATATCCTATCATTCCTTTTTGGCCTATGGAGTTTCAGCTGAAAGATCAACTGTTAAACTTATAGGGATCTGCTTGCATGCTATTTGTTGCTTTTTCCTTGCTTCTTTTCATACGTGTTCTTTGTGTTTATTTTTTGTTAGCTCGATTAGTATGTGTCTTGTCATATTTCTCTTTTGTTTTATTATGTATGGAAATATGGGCTTCCTGGATTTGGATGGATATTTCCTTTCCCATGTTAGTGATATTTTTTTACTATAATCTTCTCAAATATTTTCTCATACCCTTTCTTTTTATCTTTTTCTTCTGTGACCCATAAAACTCAAATATTGGTTTGCTTAGTGACCCAGAGGTCTCTGAGGCTGTCTTCATTTTTTTTCTTGCTTTTTCTTTATTCTGCTCTGCTTCAATTATTTGCACCATTCTATCTTCCATGCTTTTGCCTCAGTTATTCTGCTACTGGTTTCCTCTTATTGTACTTTTTATTTCAGTTATTGTGTTGTTCGTTGCTGAATGTCTATTTTTTATTTCTTCTAGGTCCTTGTTAAACACTCCTTTTATCTTCTCAGTCTCTGCCTCCTTTCTATTTATCTGTACCTGTATTATTTTGGATCATCTTTACTATCATTACTCTGATTTTTTTTTTTTTTTCAGATAGACTGCTTATCCCGTCTAGATTTGTTTGTTCTGCTGTGTTTTTACTAGGCTTCTTTATCTACTGTATGCTTCTCCTCTTATTCATTTTGTTTATTTTACTGTGTTTAGGGTCTCCTTTGTGCAGGCTGAAGATCATAGTTCATTTGAAGTTGTGAAGTCCACCAGTGGGTGGAGTTGGGTCAGTGGCTTGTAAAGGTTTCCTGGTGGGGTGGATTTGTGTCTGTGTTTTGTTGGGTGGAGCTGGATCTTGTCTCTCAGTGTTGCATCCAATGGCACGTTTTGGTATATCTGTGAAGTTAGTATTGTTGAGACCAGCTCAACAAGCAGGGTTTCCAAAAGTGTGACATGGTGAGAGAATGAGAAACAATACACAAGAATTCAGAGTAAAGCAAGGATCAGAGGACCAACACCATTCCAAGGTGAAGGTGATGAAACTGACTCCAAGCCAGCTTTATTATACTTTCAGCCATGAATGGAAGAATATGCAGGGAGTTAAACTATAACTCATGTGGCCTTCAGGGCCAAAGAACAAAATAATCATTAACCATTGAGTAATTAGGAAACAGTAATCAATAACAAATCAGTAACTAAGACTAATATTCTTATCTATATATTTTCCACCAGATACGTAAAACATGTGACTCTGAGATGCCAGTTGAGAAACAGTCTAGAGTCAGTTTTCTGACCCCAGGATCATATCTTGTTTTCAAGATTATGAACTGTTCCCTCTGAACTTGTTCCAAGAGTCTTATGCCTTATAGCATCCAGTTTATCAATGATTATAAATTTCTCTTGTGGCCCTTGCTGGGGCCTGCTTTTCTTTTATTCTTCCTGTCTTCTACAAGTATGACTTTGGGTCACCTGTCTGCTAATGTGTAGAGTCGTGTTCCTGTTTTGTTAATTGGTGTGAGGCATCTGGCACTGGAGCTTACTAGCTATTGAATGGGGCCAGGTCTTGTTGTTGAGATGAAGGCCTTTGGGATAGCTCTCTCTCTGATTAGTATTTGCTTGAACATCAAGACTCTACAAGCCACACAGCACAGAAGAAAAAGAGAAAGAAAGAAAAAAAAATTAAACAGGCATACAAACAAAAAATGGATAAACCAAATCCCAAGACAAGCGGTAAAAGCAGCACTAAACAGACAAGAATACCCTAAGAATCTCAGTCACAAAAAGGAAAGGCGAGGGAGAAAGAAAAAATAATAATAATAATGAACCAAAAATAAAAAAAGAGAGCAATCAAACCAGTAATCAAATCCATATATGGAATGAATATTATAAACTATACTAGCAAAAAATACTAAACCAAAACCATGGAGGGAAATGCAATACAACAAAAAGTACTGTAGAAATAGGAAAAAACAAAATAATTTAAAAATAAAAGCATTAAGGCAAATAAAAGTAAGTTTAAAAATAAAAGAATATTTTAAAAGAACAGTATGAAAAAGAAAACAAGACAAAAATATATAGAGAGAGTGGTTGAAACCCACTCCAGTATTTTTGCCTGGAGAATCCTATGGACGGAGGAGCCTGGCGGGCTACAGTCCACGGGGTCACAAAGAGTTGGACACGACTGAGCGACCTCACTCACTCAGCTGTCCTCACCACACAGTGAGCTGCAGCCAATCTGCCTACTCAGGAAGTCCTCCAATATTTCTAGGATGGTCTCTGCACCTGCTGTAGCCACTGTGATGTCAATCTAGACTCAGACATGGCCTTACTCCAGCTTGAATTATAGCGATAGTGGTAGTTACTCAGTCGTGTCAGACCTTTTGTGACCCCATGAACCGTAGCCCACTATGCTCCTCTGTCCCTGGGATTTTCTAGGCAAGAATACTAGAGTGGGCAGCGATTCCTTTCTCCAGGGGATTTTCCCAACCCAGGGATCAAACCCCAGTCTCCTGCACTGTAGGTGGATTCTTTACCATCTGAGCTACCAGGGAAGCCCAGTTTATATTATGCTTACTTCCAAAATCCACAATTGCCCCCACATTCCACAGCCTCAAGCTACTTGTAGGGATTTAATCTGCTGCTCCTGTGGCTGCATGAGAGAATTCCCTTCCTCTTCTTTGATCATACAACCCCTGGTGCTCATCTTTGGTTTTGGCCTTACCTCTTTAGACTGCCTTCTGGTGGTATCTGTTACCCAACCATTGAAAAGGAGAGAAAGCAGCAGCTTATTAGTGCTCACTTGTTCAGATGGGCAGGAAAGTAGGAGGAATATGGCAAACACAGTCAGAATGTGTGAGGAGTGTCTGTAGTGGCAGAGGCCTAGGGGAAGTTGCTACAGGCTGAAGTAAGTGTGCTCTCCCAGAGGAACTGGCCCAAAGTCATGTATCTCTCAGCAGTGCTAAACTGCATCAGCTCCCAGGAAAAGTATGAGCAGTCTTACCTTTCCTTGCTCACAGCTTGGTGGCATCTATGACCTCTGAGGTCAGGACCACAGCAGCATCTTGTCTCCTGCCTATGGCACTCGTCCAGGCTTTGGCAGCAGCCAGCTTGCCCACCTTTGGAGTCACAGACTGCACTGTGGCCTGTCTTGCCTCTAGCACTTGCTAAGGTCTGCTGTCTGCCATCTGCAAACAAGCCACAGAATAAGAGGGTCCCCTCAGCAATGATCTCTTGCCTCTCTGGCCCAAACTATTCTCTGGACTCCCTCAGCTGTGTCAAACTAGTCCCCTAAGAGTATCCTCATGGCAGCAACCCCAGTCCTCTCCTTGGCCTCTGGCATCCGAAGCCTGAGCCTCAGTACCCAGCCCTTACTTGCCACAGTCGGTGTGTAAAAATGCATCTCAGGCTGGGAAGTGCTGGTTGTTACTGATATCTGTAGTGAATTCTCTCTGCTTTGCCTTTCATTCACCTGTTGTTGTGCTCCACTTTGAAGTTTCAAAGTTCCCCCTGTCCCTGCCCTTGATGGTGTTTCCAAGTGTATGGAAACTTTTCCTCCTTCACCGCTCTCTCCAGAGGAACAGGTCTCTTCTCAATTCCTCTGTCTTTTTTTTTTTTTTTCTTATATCTTTTGCCCTGCCTCATTATGTAGAGATTAATATGCCTTTTTGGAAGTCTGAGATCTTTTCCCAATGTTTATTAGGTGTTCTGTAGGAGCTGTTCCACATGCAGATGTATTTTTTGTGCTTTTGTGGGGGAGAAGATAATCTCCATGTCTTACTCTGCCATCTTGAACAGTCGCTCTTGAAGCTTTAAATTCTTTAAGCCTCAAATGAAATGGGAATAATACCTGCCCTGATTGCCTCTCACAGTGGTTTTGAGAAACATGAACTAATTTTAAAAGCATTTTGCAACTTACAAAGCAATACAGAAAAAAATTACATTTATTAATACTCATTGAGTGCCTATATATTCAACACTGTAATAAGCTTGGGAGTGGGCATATGGAAAGCAGTATTTTCACTGACTTCCAAGAAATTGTCATATTTTTTAAAAATTAGGCTTAAAAAGTTAAAAGGTAGCATACAAGACAATATAAAATTGAGTGTTAAATATTATGGTGTAGCTACTCAGGGATTGATGAGGAGTTGTTTGGAGGGGCCTAAATAAGAAAGGTAACTTCCTGATTGTTCAGTTGGTAAGAATCCGCCTGCAATACAAGAAGAGACCCCTGTTCAATTCTTGGGTGGGGAAGATCCACTGGAGACGAGATAGGCTACCCACTCCAGTATTCTGTCCTGGAGAATTCCATGGACTCTATAGTCCATGGAGTTGCAAAGAGTCAGACATGACTGAACAACTTTCACTTTCACTTTCAAATAAGTGGCAGTTGTAAAAAGAAGCTTTTCATAAAAGAGTAGGTTTGAGTTGATTGTATCCAGCCAAGAATTCATCCTTCATGGCCACCAAAAGATTATGTGGGGGGAAAAATATGATTTGTCTTCATAGGTTTAAAGATAGTTCTCAAATATTTTTCTAACTTTCCTTAAGGCATAGTTTATCACATATCTGTCTCTTGAGAACTTATTCAATTCCAGCTTGAACATTTTTATATTTTCTGTCTTCATTCATATAATTAATATTGAATCCATATTATTGCCAGGAATTGTGTTGGCTTCTAGGTTCTATGACCTCCTGAAGCAAGTGTAATTAATTTATTGTCCTCTGTGTACATTCATACAATGTTAGTCCTGAAGACCTTAAAGTTGTGTTGTTAGCCACTCAGTCATGTCTGACTCTTTGCAACCCCATTAACTGTAGCCTGCCAGGCTCCTCCATCCATTGGATTTTCCAGGCAAGAATACTGGAGTGAGTTGCCAGTTCCTTCTCCAGGAGATCTTCCAGACCCAGGGATCAAACCCAGGTCTCCTGCATTGCAGCAGATGCTTTACCCTCTGAGCTACCAGGGAAGCCTGACTTTAAAGACCTTAAAGTTTCTCTTGATCAAATCTCTCATTGTAAAAAGAAGGAAAATTGGGCTCATAAGGATGACATCACTTACCCAAGATCTCAAGGATGATAAAAGGCAAAGCCAGGATTAGATCCTAGGTCTCTCCTATCCAGATCACTGTGTTTTTCATCATACTAGATTATAGAATTGTACTTTATCTTATTGATTCTAACTACCTCTTTAAGACAATGGTTCTTAAACTTAAAACTATATATGAATCATTGGGGATGGAGTTTAAAATGTAATTTCTTAATCTTCATATCCAGAGGTTCTAGAAACTTAAGACTTGGGCTTTGCTTTGTTTAAGGCTTTATTGCTTTTTTTTTTGCTTTTTTTACTTTTTCTTAACCTTGTGATTTACCCACATGATTGTGATGTACTTACAAACTTGGAGAAAATTTATATCAAAGCTTTAAGTAGTGACTATGAAACCCACTCCAATGTCCTTGCCTGGAGAATCCCAGGGATGGGGGAGCCTGGTGGGCTGCTGTCTATGGGGTCGCTCAGAGTCAGACACGACTGAAACAACTTAGCAGCATATATAGTTTCATTTTTCTGTGATTTGCTGTTACTCGTTAATAATCTTCATAATTTTAAGGATTTAATTGATCTGTATCAGTCTTAGTCTTTGCAGATGTAAAAGCCTATACTTTAAGTTCTTTCCTTACATTGAAGTCTTATAGCCTTGAATTTTTTAGTCCCTTCATCATAGACTGAGTCAGTTATTCATGAATCAATACCTGTCTGAGGTTTGCAGAAAATTAGAAACAATTCAGTGTTAGAACAGAACCAGTGCCTAGTGCAGACCCTAAAACCATATCTTGATGACAATTGATGTAGGGTTCTAAGAAATAGGAAGGCCTCTGAGGTCACAGATAGATAAAAGTCTATCTAAGGCAACATACATACACACATATAACAATCCACAAATTAGAGTGGCACTAGCTAATTAATCAAATTGTAGAAAAATAATTGGGTCAACTGTTACTGGTAGGTAGGATAACTATATGTGAAAATATCATTAATGTTGGTGTCTCTGTCTTTCTCTCTTTGGAGTTGTCTGTTTTTTGTTTTTTGTTTTTGTTTGTTTGGTTTTTTTTTTGTTGTTGTTGTTTTTTTAACCACCTCCTTCTTGACTCTAAGAGTGTCAAGAGGAATGGGCCACTGATACCTGCTGACCTCCTCTCAGGCACATCGTTTCAGTATATTATACTATGCAGCCGGTTGGTGGCTGATCTGACTGATTTGGGCTCAGGAAAAAGACCCCTGTTAAGTTTCCAGTTTAAACTTGTTTTCTAATCAGTTTTACACTAATCTCAGCACTAGGTTTTTACAAACTGAGTAAATAATAAAAACATATTTCACTTTCTCATTTACCATTATTTCTCATACGATTTTTCCTTCAGTGACCTCAAGGTGGGGAAAGGGTCTGGTGATTGTTGTGGTGGAGTTTGGATATTCTTCAGTCTCCACAGCACTCCAAAGCTTAACAGTAGCAACTAAATAAAGATTGAAAATCATTGAACTTCTTTTATTATAAGAGTAGTAAGTTGTCCAAAGTCTAAGAATTACATAAGAACTCAGGAGCATGTATAGAACCCACCAGTCCTGTGTTCACTGTCTTAAACACTTTGTACAAAGCAGTTATTGTACTTTGTACTTAGCAGTTACACATGCTAAGCAGTTATTTGAGGTTCCCTATTCCCACAGTCATAGTACTGGTGGTTTTGGTTATTATTTCTTTCACTTACCAGAAACAAAATGGAATCACAACACACAATATTTAGAAAACCGACATTCTCACATTTTATCTTAAGGACTGGAGGGCTTTTTTAAATTAAAAATAACAGCATAATTGGTGATAATAATCATGATAATGTGAAGAATGACAAAAAAGAAACCCCCCTGTGAGTTATTTTGATTCACATATGGATTTATTCTTTTTAAAATTATTTTTAATTAAAGGATAAATGCTTTACAGAATTGTGTTGGTTTCTGCCAAATATCAACATGCATCAAACATAGATATAAATATGTTCCATCCCTCTTGAACCTTCCTCCCCATCCCACCCCTCTAAACTGTTACAGAGCCCAGGTTTGGGTTCCCTGAGTCATACAGTAAAGTCCAATGGACTATTTGTTTTACATATAGTAATGTAAGTTTCTATGTAACTTCCTCCATACATCCCACCCTTTCTCTCTTCCCCCTGCCACGTGTGCATGAGTCTGTTCACTATGTCTGTGTCTCCATTGCTGCCCTGTAAATAATTTCATCAGTACCGTCTTTCTAGATTCCATATATATGAGTTAGTATATATTTGTTTTTCTCCTTTTGACTTACTTCATTCTGTAAAATAGTCTCTAGACCACCTCATTAGAACTGACTCAAGTGCTTTCTTTTTGTGGGTGAGTAATATTCCATGGTATATATGTGCCAGAGTTTCTTTATCCATTCATCTGTTGATGGACATCTAGGTTGCTTCCATGTTCTAGCTATTTTAAATACTGCTACAATGAATATTGGGATTACATGTGTTTTTTTGAACAATTTATTTGCTCAAGGGATAAGCCTAAGAGTGGGATTTCTAGGTTGTATAGTGGTTTTATTCCTAGTTTTTCAAAGGAATCTCCATATTGTCTTCCATTGTGATTGTATCAATTTATATTCCCAACAACATTGAAAGAGTGTTCCCTTTCCTCCACATCCTCTCCAGCATTTATTGTTAGCAGACTTTTTGATGATGGCCATTCTGACCAGCATGAGGTGATATCTCATTGTAGTTTTGATTTGCATTTCTCTAATAATGAGTGATGTTGAGCATCTCTTCATGTGTTTCTTAGTCATCTGTATGTCTTCTTTGGAGAAATGTCTGTTTATCCCTTTTTCCCACTTTTTGATTCGGTTGTTTGTTTTTATGGTTATGAGTTATGAGCTGCTTGTATATTTTGGAAATCAATCCTTTGAAAGTTGTCTCATTTGCTATTATTTCCTCCATTCTGAGGGTTGTGTTTTCACCTTGTTTATAGTTTCCTTTGCTGTGCAAAAGCTTTATGTTTAATTAAGTCCCACTTGTTTATTACCATTTTTATTTCCATTATTCTAACAGGTGGGTCATAGAAGATCTTGCTTTGATTTATGTCATCGAGTGTTCAGCCTATGTTTTGTTGTAAGAGTCATCATTTCTGGTTAGGTCTTTAATTCATTTTGAGTTTACCTTTGTGTATGGTGTTAGGAGGGCTTCCCTGGTGGCTCAGATGGTAAAGAATCCAACTGCAATGCAGGAAACCTGGGTTAGATCCATGGGTTGGGAAGATGCCCTGGAGAAGGAAATGGCTACACACTTCAGTATTCCTGCTTGGAGAATCCCTTTGGACAGAGAAACCTGGTAGGCTACAGTCCATGAGGTCACAAACAGACACGACTGAGTGACTAAGTACACACAGCATATAGTGTTAGGAAATGTTCTAATTTTATTCTTGTACATGTAGTTGTACAGTTTTCCCAGCACCACTTATGAAGAGGCTATCTTTGTCCCATTGTATATTCTTGTCTGCTTTGTCAAAAATAAGATACCTACAAGTGTGTAGGTTTGTCTCTGGGCTTTCTATCTTGTTCTATTGGTCTATATTTCTGTTTTTGTGCCAGTACTATTCTGTCTTGATCACCCTAGCTTTGTAGTATAGTCTGAAGTCAAGAAGCTTGATTCCTCCAACTCCATTCTCCTTTCTCAAGATTGCTTTGGCTATTCGGGCTCTTTTGTGTTTTCATATGAACTGTAAAATTTTTTGTTCTAGTTTTGTGAAAAATGCCATTGGTAATTTGATAGGGATCACATTGAATCTGTAGGTTGCATTTGGTAGTACAGTCATTTTCACAATATTGATTCTTCCTACCCAGAAACATGGAATATCTCTCCATCTGTTTATGCCATCTTTTATTTCTTTCATTATTGTCTTAGTTTTATGTATACAGTTCTGTTTCCTTTGGTAAGTTTATTTCTAAATGTTTTATTATTTTTGTTGCAGTGGTGAATTGGACTGATTCCTTAATTTCCCTCTCTGGTTTTTCATTGTTAATATATAGGAATGCAAATGGTTTCTATGTATTGATTTTTAAAATTAATTTATTTGTTTTAATTGGAGGCTAATTGCTTTATAATATTGTGGTGGCTTTTACCATACATTGACATGAATCAGCTATGGGTGTACATGTGTCCCACATCCTGAACCCTCTCCCACCTTCCTCTCCATCTCATGCCTTTGTGTTTTCCTAGTGCACTGTCTTTGAGTATCCTGATTCATGCATTGAATTTGGAGTGATCATCTAGTTCACATATGAAATAGAAACATTTAATATACATGTTTCAATGCCATTCTCTCAAATCACCCCACCCTCACCTTCTCCCACAGAGTCCAAAAGTCTGTTCTTTATATTGTGTCTCTTTTGCTGTCTCACATATATGGTCGTCATTACCATCTTTCTAAATTCCATATATGTGCATTAATATACTATATTGATGTTTTTCTTTCTGAATTACTTCAGTCTGTATAATAGGCTCCAGTTTCATCCACCTCATTAGAACGGATTCACATGCATTTTTTTAACAGATGAGTAATATTCCATTATGTATATGTACCACAGCTTTTTTATCCATTCATTTGCTGATGGACATCTAGGTTGCTTCCATGTCCTAGCTATTGTAAAAAGTGCTGCAATGAACATTGGGGTACACATGTCTCTTTCAATTCTGATTTCCTCTGTGTACATGTCCAGCAGTGGGATTGCTGGGTTGTATGGCACTTCTATGTCCAGTTTTCCAAAGAATCTCCACAATGTTCTCCATATTGGCTGTACTAGTTTGCATTCCCACCAATCGTGTGAAGACGGTTCCCTTTTCTCCACACCCTCTCCAGCACTTATTTTTTGCAGACTTTGGATAGCAGCCATTCTGAATGGCATGAGATGATGCCTCATTGTGGTTTTGATTTGCATTTGTCTGATAATGAGTGATGTCGACTGTCTTTTCATGTGTTAGCCATGTGTATGTCTTGTTTGGAGAAATGTCTGTTTAGTTATTTGACCTGTTGTTTGAGTGGGTCATTTGTTTTTCTGGTATTGAGCTGCATATGTTACTTGTATATTTTTGAGGTTAACTCTGTCAGTTGCTTTGTTTGCTATTATTTTCTTCCATTCTGAAGGCTCTCTTTTCACCTTGCTTATAGTTTGCATCGTTTTGCAAAAGCTTTTTAATTTAATTAGGACCCATTTGTTTGTTTTTGCTCTAATTTCCATTACTCTGGGAGCTGGGTCATAGAGGATCTTGCTGTGATTTATGTCAGAGAGTGTTTTGTCTATGTTTTTCTCTAGAAGTTTTATAGTTTCTGGTCTTACATTTAGATCTTTAATCCATTTTGAGTTTATTTTTGTGTATTGATTTTATATCCTGCAACTTTAAAAAAAATCATTGATTAGCTCTAATAATTTTCTGATAGTATCTTTAGGGTTTTCTATGTATAGTATCACTGCAAACAATGAGAGTTTTACTTATTCTTTTCTCATCTGGATTCCTTTTATTTATTTATTTATTTTTTCTCTGATTGCTTTAGCCTAGACTTAAAAACTATGCTGAATGATAGTGGTGAGAGTTGGCACACTTGACTTGCTCCTGATCTTAGAGAGAATGCTTTCAGTTTTTCACCATTGACAATAATGTTTGCTGTGGATTTATCATATATGGCCTTTACGATGTTGAGGTAGGTTCCTTCTATGTCCATTTTTTGAAGAGTTTTTATCATAAATAGGTGCTGAATTTTGTCAAGGGCTTTTTCTGCATCTGTTGAGATCATCATATGATTTTTATCTTTCAATTTGTTAATATGGTGTATCACATTGATTTATTTTTGTATATTGAAGAATCCTTGCATCCCTGGTTAAACCTGGCTTGATCATGGTGTATGATCTTTTTAATGTGCTGAATTTTTTTTTGCTAGAATTTTGTTGAAGATTTTTGCATCTATGTTCATCAGTGGTATTGGTCTGTAATTTTCTTTTTTGTGTTGTCTTTGTCTGGTTTTAGTATCATGGTGATGATTGCCTTGTAGAATGAGTTTGGAAGTATTCCTGCCTCTGTTATTTTTAAGAATTTCAGAATTATAGACATTAGCTCTTCTCTTGGAGAAGACATTGGCACCCCACTCTAGTACTCTTGCCTGGAAAATCCCATGGATGGAAAAGCCTAGAAAACTGCAGTCCATGGGGTCGCTGAGGGTCCGACACGACTGAGCAACTTCACTTTCCACTTTCACTTTTCACTTTCAATTTTCACTTTCATGCATTGAAGAAAGAAATGGCAATCCACTCCAATGTTCTTGCCTGGAGAATCCCAGGAACAGGGGAGCCTGTTGGACTGCCGTCTATGTGGTCGCAGAGTGTCAGACATGACTGAAGTGACTTAGTAGCAGCAGCAGCAGCTCTTCTCTAAATGTTTGACAGAATTTTCCTGTGAGACCATATTAAGTATGCTTTCCTCTATGTCTGTGTTAAAAAACAATTTATTATTGATTGCAACTATACTTGAACTTTCTGCAAGTTTCAGAAAGGTTAATATAAAATATGCCTTCTTATACAGTGTGCAAATTGCCATTAGAAAGATGGATGTTTTAAGAATATGACTATTTCTCAAAAGGGAATAAATAGAGAAGAGTGAATTTTCAGTGGTTTAGTTATATAGACTAAATCACAAGATTAAGAAGTTACTAATGAAGAATAAAGTTAAACTATAAGTAGTAAATAGTAGTTACTAGGAGAGTATGGTCTATCTGTGAGAGATAGTGATAATATTGGGAGTAGTGATGGTGTATATTACTGTTCAGTTTGCACATTGCACCTATGTTTCCGAACAAGGGATTAAATGGGTGCTAACATGCAATTTGTGCACCCCATGTTAAGGCTTGCAACTTTAGAATGGAAAGCATCTTAACAGGGGCATCATTTTAAAATTCACCTGGGCAAAGGGGACACTATTTTGTAATGGTGACCTTAAACAAATAAACTGTCAGTTATTTCCCCAGCAGATATTACTTATTTGGGATCAGCAAATAATTGCAATTTGGAGTCTGTAACCATTCCAAGCCACATGCAAATCCTACACAGCAAGCCAGAGAGAATGCTTTTCAAGAAGGGAAAAGGAATTTGGGATGTCTATATTAAACAAACAGTCCATTGGAAAAACTGAGAATTCACAATATAGGGGCTTTTATTGGATGTGTTGCTATAGTCACTCACTGGCTGAGCTTTTACCACGCAAGAAGAGAGAGATTTTCTTCTTCACTTTGGGTGGTGCTGTCATTATGGGGCATGAGAGTTCTGCATCTAGCCTTCCCACTCTAATTTAAATGATGTTTCTGCTTATTGTTTTCTACATTTCCCCCTTTTGATCTGCATGTTTCTGTGAAAGCATCACTGATCAAGAGTCAGGTTTTCCAGTAGTAGCAATCTCTGCCCCTCAGTGCCAGGAAAAATCTTTCCTGAATTTAGTGTCCCATGTCAAAGACAAAGTTCACCGATTAGAAAGTTTTTAAAGTCTCATTCATGTAACAAAAAGGGGTAGGAAGGAGAACTGTGTTATAGTCCACACAAAATTTGGCATCTATACGATGATCTACCAGGAATGGGGGAACACCAGATTGCCTAGGGGGAGGTGAAGTGGCCCAGGTCAGAAATGGAAAAAGTCAACAGCATTTTTATTAAACACACACACACACACACACACACACACACACACACACACACTTAATTTGTAACTTCAGGGCAACACTTGTGCTTTACCCCTTGCCCTTCCTCAGACATTTATATTTAGATTAGTCATTAAACAGAAATGAAAGCACAAAATAATATGGAAACTTAGAATACTTTGTGGAAGGGTTAGTTAGAGGTAAGAAATCTTTCCCCTTTATAAATTGAAGATCAGTAAACACATATTTATAAAACATCTAATGTGCCAAGTACTGAGACAATTACAAGCAAGACAGGAACCATCTTTATCCTTATGCCTATTTCAGTTTATTTACTCTAGTGTGAAAGTTCATGGACTAGACTCAGGCCTCTATTTTTGTTTGTTTAACTATCATCTAAAAGGGTCATAATCTCCTCTCTTATAATATGCCTCTCTTAGTCATTTCTTAGTTTCTAGACTGAATTCCCCATCACACACATATAAATCTTGAGGACTGGAGTAATAATCAACATCCATTAAGGACAGCTTTGCTACTCATACATGTTTTAAATTCAAAGAAAAATAGATTATTTGGAGATTAGAGGAATAAAAAAGACTATACAGAACCAAATAACGATGACCTTGAGCCTGCTTAACACATTGCTGTAAATGATAAAGTTTCGTAGGAGTTTTGTTTTGTTTAGTTTTTTTCTTTCATTTGAAATATCTTTCTTCTCCTTAGGATTCTACAACAACTTTTTGAAAATTTCTGCAGCTTAACTTTAACCGATACAGATTGATCCTTCTGGATTTGCAGCCTGAAGAGGAAAAAATTCCTTTTTTATTAATATATAAAAAGAATACTGACAGTTTAACAAGGGTGTTTATATCCATCACTTCTTTTGATTTTCATAGCAACACCATGAGATAGACAAGACAGCCTTATTTTTCCTATTTTCAAATGAAGAAATTGGGACTCATAAAGAATTAAATTATTTGCCTCTAGTCACATGAATAATAAATTCTAAAAGTGAAAATCAAATCCCAAATTCTCACTCTAAATTCACTGTTCTTTTTCTTGATCATCACTATGTCAGTTAAAAATCAACAAAAGTCACACTACTATATATTCAAGTCTAAATAGAACAGATTTTCCTCATTGGTAAATGGTAGGTAAATTAGCCTTTTAATGATCAGATTGCATGGTTCATTCTAACTCTTAGATTCTTGGGCATCCTTAAAAAAGAGAGAGAAAGAAAGATTCAATTCAATGATTAACTACAGATCCTCAAAAAAACTGACTTTAAAAGGAACATATCTCTTCAGGTAATCCATTCAGTTATTTGGAATTTCAAGTAAATCAATATGTTGCTAAATATTTGAAAGTTTTTAAATGGCTGCATCTATAGGTTAATACATTTGTTTTCTATACTCATTCTAGATTTTGCATGTAGATGTCCTAAAAATAAATATGTGACCTTGTTGAAGGAAAACACAGAACTCATAGTACCTGACGTGGTATCTGAAAATGTACCTACTCTTTAAATGCTTGTTTAATAGATAGATGCAGAGATAGATGAATGAATGGATGGATAAAGACGAGAGACATCAAGCACTCAGTTCTACATAAGTGTGTGTGTACAAAGAGGAGACTATTTTAAGCAACAGATTTCACTTGCATTTTCATTTATTTAAATACTCAGTGGTAGTAAAATAAAGCAAAAACTCCCATTCTCAAATGTTTTACAGATGTATGTATATGTGTGTATTTGCATATGTTTTTGGAAATGAAGTGGAACTAAAATGAGATTAAAAGTCTCATTATTGAGATCTGCTTAAAAAAAAAAAGAGGACCATTCTCATGTTCACATATATTTCTATAAAAAGGCATTGGAACTACTTATAAATTAGGCAACCAGCTGATACTGAATGTAGTCGCTTCCTCCTTAAAACTTTCTTCTGATTATTAGTCTTTGAGAAGCATTTGCTCAATCTCTCATTTACATTTTATTAATTAGAGTTTAATACTATTTGATTTGTGCTGCTGTTCTAATGGCTGACAGTAAAGAATCTGCCTGCAACATGGGAGACCTGGATTTGATCCCTGTTTCGGGAAAATTCCCTGGAGAAGGGACTGACAACCCACTCCAGGATTCTTGCTTGAAGAAGTCCATGGACAGAGGCTATAGTCCATGGGGTACCTGGATTTGATCCCTGTTTCGGGAAAATTCCCTGGAGAAGGGACTGACAACCCACTCCAGGATTCTTGCTTGAAGAATTCCATGAACAGAGGCTATAGTCCATGGAGTTACAACTGAGTGACTAACACTTTCACTTTCACAAACATGATAAAATATGAAAATCTGATCAAATATTGAAGGTCACACAACAAAAGGAAATGTCTTATTTCCACTGTTCCCTGTTTTATAAAGAAAGCTGAGCACAGAAAAATTAATGCTTTTGAACTGTGGTGTTGGAGAAGACTTTTGAGAGTCCTTTGGACTGTAAGGAGATCCAACCAGTACATCTTAAAGGAAATCAGTCTTGGGTGTTCATCGGAGGGACTGGTGGTGAAGCTGAAACTCCAATATTTTGGCCACTTGATGTGAAGAGCTGACTCATTTGAAAAGACCTTGATGTTGGGAAGGATTGAAGGCAGGAGGAGAAGGGGACAGCAGAGGATGAAATGGTTAGATGGCATCACTGACTCAATGGACATGAGTTTGAAAAACTCTGGGAGTTGGTGATGGACAGGGAGGCCTGGCATGCTGCAGTTCATGGGGTCTTAAAGAGTCGGACACAATTGATCGACTGAACTGAACTGTTTTATCTGAGATTTTCCATTCCTGGTAAAAAAAGAAAAACAAAAAACAAAGATTCTCCAAACGTCAAAATTGTTTTCTACAGTAGGAGAAAAGATCTTTGAATAAAACCAAACTCTAGGATCCTACCTTTTGTTATAATTGAATTTTAAACTAAAATAACAATGGCAACCCACTCCAGTACTCTTGCCTGGAATATCCCATGAACGGAGGAGCCTAGTAGGCTGCAGTCCATGGGGTCATGAAGAGTCGGACACGACTGAGCGAGTTCACTTTCACTTTTCACTTTCATGCATTGGAGAAGGAACTGGCAACCCACTCCAGTGTTCTTGCCTAGAGAATCCTAGGGACGGGGGAGCCTGTTGGGCTGCCACTTATGGGGTCAAACAGAGTTGGACACGACTGAAGTGACTTAGCAGCAGCAGCAGCAGCAGCAGCAGCAATAGCAACAGCATTAAAAGGTCAGGAAATAATGGGTTCAGACTGAACGTCTATGTCATCGAGTCTAACTCCTTGCTTCCCCACAATGTTGTACAAAACTCCCCTTTCTTCAGACAAATACTGTTTGGCTGAATTATTCTGCTATTCAAACTTCTCCCCACTATAGACTCAACCACTTTCTCTTCTTCTGTATCCTAAGCTCCAGTTATATTCAAATGTCTGGACTTTCCAAGTGTACATAAGCTTTCCTACCTTTTATGCTTTGCTCACAAGACTACTTTTGCTTAAAATATTTTCACCTCATCTCCACTAGCCCAAGTTCTGCCCATATTTCAAGATCAAGATCAAATGTCAACTCCATGAAATCTTGTAGAGTTGCGCAGAAACTTGTTTATAATTCTATCAACTTTCTGTTTACACTCTGCTATCTAAATTAGATGTCTGCTCATTTTCTTTTCACCTTTGCATCCTCCAGTGTCTTGTTCAAAGTAAGAACTCAGTAAATATTTTTTGAATACCAATTTAAGTGCTGCATTTTCTTCTAGGTATAGCCAATCATTAATTCAACAAACATTTCCTGGGGATACAGCATTGATCATAACAGAAATCTCTGTCTTTTGAAAGCTTTCATTCTAGTGAAAGAGATAAAAAATAATCAATATATCATTTAGGGACTGATAAAGTGCTAAGAAGAATGTTGGAAACTCCTTAACAGCAGAGAAGGTATCAGATTCAGCTT
>SJYC01141696.1:0-34751 GCA_006408675.1 Madoqua kirkii
AATAATAAAAGTAATAAATCATAATGAGTTGACAAAAATGAAATGAATTGTAAATCATTTCACATTTATATTATGCTAGGAATTTCAGATTATGTAAGGATGATTGATATCACTTATTAATAGAACAATCCATATGAAGCAATCAATATGTATTAGGTTTGGTGATCTTTTACAGGCATGCCTAATTGGCATTTTTCTACTTACATTTCTCAATAAAAATAGAATCTCCTAGCATTCTGAAGATTGCATTAATTTGTAACACCTGATGGCACAGAAAGAGAGGAAATTTTAAGTCTTCATTAATGGCCTGGAAGAGAGAATAAACAGCAGGCTCATTAAATTTTACACTGATACCCAATTAGAAAGTTTTCCCACACTAGGAAGGCCAATAAAGTTATACAAATAGATCTTAGGAATTTGATTCGATGTGGACAAGAATCAAACTATGGGGAATTTAATCCATTTGACAACAAGGTAATGTTTTTGAAGGAGGTAAAATAACTATGGCAAAATTTACTTGAAAGGTAGTGTGGGCTAAAGACAGCTAGAACTTACAGGGTAAATGTAGGCAGACATAAACATTCAATGGGCTATAAAGATATTCTGTCCACATTGGACAGAAGATCACAACATAAGAATTTAAATGTCAGTAGTTGAATATATTTAATTAAACTCCTATTCAGATTGTGTTTAAGAACTTACAGTCAGAAGTCAGATAGCTCAAGTCTCAATCTAGTTTCTGCCATTTACTTGAACAAGTTAATTTACTTCCGTACACTTCATTTCCCTCATGGATAAAATCTAGATAATAATTTCTAACCAGAATAAAGAATATATTAATAGCTGGGAATCCTGTATAGTGTCTGGCACTTAGGGACTAATACATGTTTGCATTTTTAAATATTATTATTATTATTACTATTTCAGTAGCTTCCTAATGGTTCCTCCTGACTTTTGTCAATACCTCACTTTGCCACTGAATGATCTTTATAATAAACAAATGTGAAACTGTTGCATTTTGGCTTAAAGCATTCTACTGGCTGCATGAAGCCCGTGGACCAAAGTTCACATCATTTGCATGGCACATAAGACTCTTTAACTCCAGCCTCAATCCCCTTCTCTGTCTTTAGCTATTTCTCTTTGTGTACTCTACCAGTGAAGTTAACACAGGCTTTTGCTTCTCTCGGAACCCCAAATGTCTACTTGAACTATTCCTTTTTCCTGAAATGGGAGAAAAGAAACATTCTTCTTGTCATGAACTGCAGAGTCTATAATTTTTGCCCAACTAGGAACCTAACAGTGTGGATTTCCTGGATATAATCAGAAGACATGGAATACCCGAATCAGAGACAAATATCTTTATTACTCACAAAACAGTAAGAAGCATGAGGTTCATGTTTGTGCCACTGTCCCTTGCCTGCCAAGTCCCACAGAGGCGACATGTTGTGGCCCAGGTGGATGCTTCACACAAAGTAGGTTTGTGTCACAGCTGCAGAACTGCAGTCTTAGGAAATGAAAATAGCTTGTGTAATGGGCTACAAGGAAACCTGCCTGAACTTTGCTCCAGATGTAGACATTATCTTTTTTTTAATTTTTAAATTGAAGGACAATTGCTTTATAGAATGTTGTGGTTTTCTGTCATACATCAACAAGAATCAGCCATAGGTGCAGCCATGTCCCCTCCCTCCCATCTCCTTTCCATCCCACCCTTCTAGATTGTCACAGAGCCACTGTTTGAGTTCCCTGAGTCATACAGCAAATTCCCATTGGCTATCTATTTTACATATGACATTGTAAATTTCTATGTTACCCTCTCCATATATCTTTCCTTCTCCCTCCTCCTTTCCCCCCATGTCCATAGGCCTGTTCTCTATGTCTGTTTTTCCATTGCTGCCCTAAAAATAAATTCATCAGTGTCATCTTTTTAGATTCCATATATATGTGTCAGTACATGATACTTATATTTCTCTTTCTGACTTACTTCACTCTGTATAATAGGCTCTAGGTTTGTGCACCGCATTAGAACTGATTCAAATGTATTCCTTCTTATGGCTGAGTAGTGTTCCATTGTATATATGTACCACAGCTTCTTTATCCATTCATCTGTCAATGGACATCTAGGTTGCTTCCATGTTCTAGCTATTGTAAATAGTGCTGCAGTGAACATTGGGGTACATGTGTCTTTTTCAGTTAAGGTTTTCTCAGTGTATATGGCTAGGAGTGGGATTGCTGGTTCATATGGTGGTTTCATTCTTTCATTCTTCTCCATACTGTCTTCCATAGTGGCTATATCAGATTACATTCCCACCAACAGTGCAAGAACGTTCCCTTTTCTCCACACCCTCTCCAGCATTATTGTTTGTAGACTTTTTTGATGATGGCCATTCTGACTGATGTGAGGTGGTATCTCATTGTAGTTTTGATTTGCATTTCTCTAATAATGAGGGATGTTGAGCATCTTTTCATGTGCTTGTTAGTCATCTGTATATCTTCTTCAGAGAAATGCAGATGTAGACATTGTCTTTATGATATTGGACAGCAAGCAAGCTTGCCACCTGTTCTAGAGGGAGACACTATCTCTATCTTCCAAGGCTATAGAAACAATATTGCCCACTATTACAGGTCATGAAACAACAGCCTCTCTTTATTTAAAATTTTGATATTTTTTCATCATGAACTTTTTGGCATTTATTTTGATTTTTAAAATATTGCATTAAATATTGACCATGTTAGCAATAATATTAATACAATAATAGTTGGAGACTTCTAACACAACACCATTTAGACTTAATAGGTATCTATAGGACAGTCCTGAAAACACAACTGGATTCACATTCTTTTTAAGTGCACCTGAAATGTTCTCCAGGATAGGCCATGCACTAGGCCACAAAACAAGTCTCAAGATATTTAAGAGGACAGAAACTGTATCAAGCAATTTTCCTGACCACACTGATATGAAACTAGAAATCAATTATAGAAACAAAAATGTGAAAAGCACAAACATGTGGAGGCTAAACAAAATGCTACTAAAAAACCAATAAGTCAATGAAGAAATCAAGAGGAACTCTGAAACTACATCAAGGAAAGTAAAAACGGAAGCACAGCTTTCCAAAATCTATGGGATGCAGCAAAAGTGGTTCTAAGAGGGAACTTTATGGCAATACAGGCCTTCTTCAAGAGCCAAGAAAAATCTCAAATAATCTAACCTGCCATCTAAAGGAATTAGAAAAAGAACAGACAAAGCCCAAAGTCAGCAAAAGGAAGGAAGTAACAAAGATCAGAGAGGAAATAAATATAATACAGACAGCCCCCCAAAATAGGGAAAAATATTTCAGTGAAAGCAGGAGCTGTTTTGTTTTGTTTTTAGGATAAACAAAATTGACAAACCTCTTGCGAAGCTCATCAAGAAGAAAAGAGAGAGGGCCCAAATAAACAAAATAAGAAACGAAAGAGGAGAAATAACAACTAATTTCACCGAGATGCAAAAAGAATCATGGGAACACTACAAACAGTTATATGCCAGCACATTGGTCAACCTAGAAGAAATGAATACATTTCTAGAATATGTAACCTTTTAGGACTGAGTCACTTAGAAATAGACAACCTGCACAGTCTGATCACTAGTAGTGAAACTCAATTTGTAATTAAAGAAAAAGAAAAAACCTTTCAGCAAACAAAAGTCCAGGAGCACATTGCTTCACAGGGGAATTCTACCAAACATATAAAGAAGAACTCATACCTATCCTTTTCAAGTGCAGTGCAAGTCGCTCAGTCGTATCTGACTCTTTGCAACCCCATGGACTGTACAGTCCATGGAATTCTCCAGGCCAGAATACTGGAGTGGGTAGCATTTCCCTTCTCCAGGGGATCTTCCCAACCCAGGGATCGAACCCAGGTCTCCCACATTGCAGGTGATTCTTACCAGTTGAGCCACAAAGGAATCCCATCCTTCTCAAGCTATTCCCCTCCCCCAAAAAAATTGAAGAGGAAGGAACACTCCCAGATTCATTCTGAGGCCACAGTTAACCCTGATACCAATGCCAGACAATGATACTACAAGTAAAGAAAATTACAAGCAGTATCTCTATGTATAGATGCAAAAATCCTCAACAAAATTGTCTTGTTGGTGATTTTCCCATGCAGAAGAGTTTTTTAATAGTCAGATTTAATGATCTTTTATGGAGTTGGAATTTTTATCTTCTTTCAGACTCTTAAGTTTTTAAGTTAAAAATAATACATTATTGCTGTCCTCAAGCAATCATCTTTAAAAACTAATTTGAGATAGATTTATTAAGTAAAAACTGATATTACACATCCCACTCCTGCCGCCCATTCACAGAAGTAACTGCTGTTAACTGTTTCCTAGCTTGTAAGCTGGGAATAATCATATCTGTGGAGCAGGACACATACACCCACCCACACACAAGCACATATGTGTGGACATAGTTAGCATGTATTATGTGTGATATATAATGGCCATTATAGCCTCTCAATTATTTTTTAAAAAAGTATTTATTTATGTCTTTGGCTGGGCTGGATCTTAGTTGCAACATGCGGAATCTTGAGTTGTGGCATGACAACTCTTAATTGTGGCATCTGGGATCTAGTTCCTTGTCCAGGTATTGAACCTGGGCTGCCTGCATTGGAAGTGCAAAGTTTTAGCCACTGGACCACAAGGGGAGCTCCTAGCCACTCAATTCTTATTAATTTTCTTCTTCCTGTTCTTTTAGGCAAGTTATTTCACCTTTCAGTCAAGAATTTTCTCATCTCTGGTGATGTCTAAAGTCTCTCTGAGCCCTACGATTTGACATATTTTTTCTTGTATTCCACTTTAAACAAACCCACTCTAATAATCACCTGGCTTATAGTATTTCCTGTTGTTTGGCTTATGAAATTGACACAGCTTATAGAACATTGCTTTTTATTACATTATTTGCAGCTCTTATCTCTGTCAGCTTCCTGTATTTCTGCACATACTGAATAGTATAAGCTAGCAAAAATCAACACCACCGCTACATAGAAACATTTCTTCACTTTCCCCTGGGTGGATAGGTAGAATTTAAGTCATTGGAGTATTTGTCTGATCTATTGATGTCTGCTTCTGTATTTTGAAATAACATCCATCCAGCAATATTTTTAGAATTCATGGGGAGATGATTCTGCTCACAATATGTCAAAAGACATTGAGATTCCTGAGAACAAGGTTGATTGCCAGTTTCCCCTGCTATTTGAAAAGAGAGTGTTCCTATGAAAACTTTCAGGAAGCAATGACCTTAGGACACATCTTACTAAGGGATGCACCAAATAAATTGAGGTAAGGCCCAGATGCTCACAGAGCTCGGTGAAAGCATGGCAGCTGGCTGCTGAGATGCTGAGTGTAGGTCCTGGGAAGAAGCTTGGCGGGGACATACTCACCACTGGGGATGCTTGCTGCCTTTGTAACCTGCTCCTTGTAAAACAAACCCTGAGCACTGTTTTCACTTTTTGCCTTTTCTCCTAAAAGCGAGACTCCTTTTTGGATTCCTTTAGGTTGACAAAAACAGGTACTAGCGTAGGTCTTTTGTAAAAAGAAAGTGGCCATAAAGGGAACTTTTGAAAGATAGGGGATACTTGCAATGGCAAACTCAGTCTTTTCAACCTTTGTGATAATGTGTGGGTCATGACACTGATGCAGTGAAGGGTGGGGTTGGAGGCAACCTGGATTGAAATATGAGTGTAAAATAGCTACAGGACAAACACTTACTTCACTTCTTCCTCCTTTTATCTTACCTCTTCTTTCTCTTCATTACCATTCTTCCTTTTGTCTTCTCTTCCTTCCTGCTACAATCCCACATAGAATCACAGAAACCTAAAACAAGTAAGTAATCATGAGACCATTGTCCACTGTGTGAAAACTCCGTATTGCATACTGCAACCACACAATTGATCGGGGGAGAATTTAAATATGTATAAGCTAGCCTGTCTCAGATATAACTATTCATTTAATTATAGACCGAATGACACATTTTGCCAAGTGAATATTAAAAAATGTTTAATTCATTTATTTTATTACCTCTGTATCTCCAGAGGGACTAGGGCAATGAGAACAGAAACAGCTAATTAAATGTCTTGGTGAACGGGAAGTAGCTGAAGCTTGTTTACAGGCTTGGTATACTGCATAATTAGATCACAACTTGGGGAGAATAAAATCTCCAGTGCTTAAGATTCTCATTTTTCTCCTTGGGGATAAACCTATAGATGTGTGCCACTGGTGGCCGATAAGCAGGGCTTAGTTTCTGGAAGAACTATGACACTTTTGCCTGGCTTCTATTCAATAGATTTCTCTGTGACTAAGTCTTTACTGTTGGCAAAAGTATTATGAAGCCAGTTGACCCAGGGTTTGCGAAGAGATTTAACCTTTTGCTGCAAAAGGTATCTGAACTTCTCAAAAGGGAGCCCTGTGGTGTCTACTAACTGTAAACAAATGCCAGTCCTATGATCCAGCAATTTTACACCCCCAGGTATATCCCTGAAAGAAATGAATATTTCTGCTGATCAACAGAACAAAACCCATAAAAACCATGGTCAAGAAAGTTCGCAGAAGCTTCATTTATAATAGCACCAACTTGAAAATGACACAGAAGTACATCAGGAGTAGAAATGGAAAATAAATTTTGCTGTGTTCTTAGACTGGAAGCTCCACAGCAATGGAAAAAGAACTGCTGGTATATGCGGCTACAGGGATAACTCTCCCACGTGTTATGGTGAATGAAAGAAGCCAGACAGAGGGAGCAAGCTGTACATGATGTTCAAGATGGGGTTGGAATAAGCTCTGATGATGGCAGTCGGAATAGTGGTTCCTGCTCTGGGGTACAGGGAGCGAAGGGTGTATTGATGAAAGGTCACGAAAGAGCCTCGTGGGGCACTGGAAGTGTTCTAGATCTTGATCTGGGGTATGGTCACATGGTGTATATATTGGTAAATACCTTTGAAGGAAACATTTTTGTACACTTTATACAGCTAGTGTTTTTGTACTGTTGCGGGCATGCATGCTCAGTCGCTCAGTTGTGTCTGACTCTGTGACCTCATGGACTGTAGCCCATCAGGCGCCTCTGTCCATGGGATTCTCCAGGCAAGAATATTGGAGTGGGTTGCCATGCCCTTCTCTAGGGGATCTTCCCAACCCAAGAATCAAACCCAAGACTCCTGTGTCTCCTGCATTGGCAGGCAGGTTCTTTACCACTGAGACACCTGGGAAGCCCCATGTGTACTGTTAAATATTACACGCTCAGTCGTGTCCAACTCTTTGTGACCCCATGGACTGTAGCCCACCAAGCTCCTCTTTCCATGGGATTCTCAGGCAAGAATACTGGAGTGGATGGGTTGCCATTTCCTTCTCCAGGCAATCTTTCCAACCCAGGAATCGAACCTGGGTCTCCTGCATTGCAGACAGACTCTTTACTATATGAGCCATCAGGGGGTGCTGTTACACCCCAGTAAAAAGCCAACAAAGAAATAAAGCCATCAGTAAAATTTTCCAGGGGAAACTCTTCCTCATTACCAAATGCAGGCCTGGAGAGAGACCGGTGGTATCGATTGTGTCTCACAGATTTCACGTGGGGCCTGAATGACACTGTGGGCAGTTGTCCTCGTGGATGGGAGTGAACAGAGGCCACTGTTCTCCCGGCCTCCAGCTTATCCCTCCTTTCTCATGTCTGTTCCTTATCTTCTTTGGCAATCTTGATCCTTGGAGCAGCTGTGTCCTGTGGAAAGGGGTGTCACAATGAGGTGTGAGGGGATAAGAAGAAAGATGAGTGTCATAAGCTTAGGTCCTGAGGGGACCCATCAGCTGTGATAAGACAGAGCTAGGCTTCCTGCCAGGGAAACTGGACAAGAGTTGCCAGATAAGAAGGGGAGCAAGAGTTGAAGGGGAAGCAAGCAGTGAGATGATGTGGGTCTTGGGAAAGGGGAGCCCGGTCCTCACCACAGAAATCTCAGGTCGGATAATGCCATCCATGGAGCGTCTTGCCTTTCTTCCCAACCCCTTTTTCTAAATACTACTCTGACTCCCAATTTTCCTTCTCTTACCAATTTTGTGTTCTGAATGACCAACCTGGAGTCTTGTTTTCCTTCTTCTAAAATCTATCTGGCTGGAAACATCCGTTTTTTGATTTAAACAGTGTCATGGATGAACAGAATGGTTATTATATTCATACTCACATTTTCCTTACTAAATTTGATTTTCAAAAATTTGGCACTAAACTCTACTAAGGATTCTAATGCCAAGACTTTCCTGACAAGTATTTCTTTAAACTTTATGACTGATTGCTATTCTTACCTCCCACATATATTTTCTTTCAGTGAAAGAGTAAATGGAAAATACAGGTTGGGAAAATGAGGAAAAAAAATCCCTCGTAAGAGATATTTTAGTACTGGATAGTGAAGCGTTTTTTGGCTTGCCTACCTGAGACAGTTGGAAGAGTGATTTATTCATATCTGTTATAATAAATGTCCTCTGTGTTCCGTTTTTGCTGGGAGAGACTCAACAGCTTGTTTACAGCATTTTTGTCTTTGGATTTTGGCACCATAAATAGACATAACTAGAGACATGGGTAGAGTTTGGTCCTCACTGAAAGCCTGATCAGAGAGCCTGACACATACTGATTACTGTGCCTGAATCCTTTGTATTTCAGGAGACACAGTGGGCCAGCAAACACAAGGCAGTTAACCTTAGACGTGAGGATTTTGTGATGAACAAATTAATGCTGAATTTGAACACATGGTTATGCATTGACCTGAATGTTAACATTTCCTCAGCTGTGTTGTTAATGTTTTTTTTTTTTTAATTGAAGTATGGTTCATTTACAATGCTGTGTTAAGTTCTTCTGTACAGGAATGCGATTTAGTTCTCCATGTATATACATATATATGTATATATGTGTGTATAACACATTCTTTTTTATATTCTCTTTTTTAACACTATTTCTCATTTCACAGAGAGAGCAGTGTCATGACACAAAGCTTTATATGTCTCTTTCTGAAACACAACATTATTGAACTACACATACAAATCCAGTTGCCCTTGCAGCTCTCAGAGAGATTCCCCCAAATGTGGGCTAGCTTGAAAGCATCCCTGCATTTGTGAAATCCGCCATGAATTTCAGAGTTGATACTTCACCCATCAACAAAAGTTGTCAGCAAGTCAAGAGACATAGAAATTTAGAGATGGAATGTAGCATTTCTGAGTCCCTGTCAAAGTTGTCAAGTCCTTGTTTCCCTGACTTTGTAGGAAAAAAAGCTAAGCAGTGAGGGGGGGGAGAAATCTCTGTGTTTAAAGATACAGCAATGCTTTCTAGTATTAAACTTAATAGCCAGGCTGTGTTTATGTTGTTCAAAGTATGAGCATTTGTACATCACAATATTTTTCAGTCTCTGAACCCAAAGGCAGCATGCTCTCACCGTCGTTTGTCTTCCTCACAAAATGTATTGAACAATGGCTGGGAAGTTTGTAACCCAGTGAGTATACTTTGAGTTTATATTTTTGACTTGCACCATGCTCCTCAAGCCTTGTCCATAAATATGAATTCTTCTGGGATGTGATGGGGGAAAAGTTAATGCCAAGACTGATGGAAACCTTCTGTAGATGGATTACATGGATGTAGACTAGCTTTTTTCCCTTGCCATCTTTTCTAGAATGGGAAGAGGCCAAGGCATAACAGTCTCCATCATGTTTTTATGTTTTAAACTGTTGATGTTCCAAAATGGAAATAGCACCTGTTCATTTAGGCATTCTCTCAGCCTACCTGTCAGTCATTGCAAACTTATTTCTGGTTGATGATGCATTTACTTGTATTATTTCTCATTCACAGGCTTGAAGCTATAGAGTTATTTGCCTTCCCTCTGGCTTACTGGGGCTTCCTGGTGGCTCAGATGGTAAAGAATGTGCCTGCAATGCAGGAGATCTGGGTTCAATCCCTCGGTTGGGAAGATATCCTGGAGAAGGGATGGCAACCCACTCAGTATTCTTGCCTGGAAAATTCAATGGACAAGGAACCTGGCAGGCTATGTGACCATGGGGTCACAAAGAGTTGGACACGACTGAGAGACTTCCACTTGCTTCCTGGGCCAACCATGGCCCAAACCACAAGAAAACAATTGCACACAAAGACTTGGCTTTTACTGATGAAGATCCTGTGGTCATACTTCAGTAATGCTGAATTGGCTCCTATTGGAGACAATGGACATCATGAGAAACGCTGGGCTAGAAGAAACACAAGCTGGAATCAAGATTGCTGGGAGAAATATCAATAACCTCAGATATGCAGATGACACCACCCTTATGGCAGAAAGTGAGGAGGAACTAAAAAGCCTCTTGATGAAAGTGAAAGAGGAGAGTGAAAAAGTTGGCTTAAAGCTCAACATTCAGAAAACGAAGATCATGGCATCCGGTCCCATCACTTCATGGAAAATAGATGGGGAAACAGTGGAAAACTGTCAGACTTTATTTTGGGGGGCTCCAAAATCACTGCAGATGGTGACTGCAGCCATGAAATTAAAAGACACTTACTCCTTGCAAGAAAAGTTATGACCAACCTAGATAGTATATTCAAAAGCAGAGACATTACTTTGCTGACTAAGGTCCGTCTAGTCAAGGCTGTAGTTTTCCCAGTGGTCATGTATGGATGTGAGAGTTGGACTGTGATGAAGGCTGAGCACCGAAGAATTGATGCTTTTGAACTGTGGTGTTGGAGATGACTCTTTGAGAGTCCCTTGGACTGCAAGGAGATCCAACCAGTCCATTCTGAAGGAGATCAGCCCTGGGATTTCTTTGGAAGGAATGATGCTAAAGCTGACACTCCAGTACTTGGGCCACCTCATGTGAAGAATTGATTCACTGGAAAAGACTCTGATGCTGTGAGGGATTGGGGGCAGGAGGAGAAGGGGATGACGGAGGATGAGATGGTTGGATGGCATCACGGACTCAATGGACGTGAGTCTGAGTGAACTCCGAGAGATGGTGATGGACAGGGAGGCCTGGCCTGCTGCGATTCATGGGGTCCCAAAGAGTCGGACACGACTGAGCAACTGAACTGAACTGATCGTGGCACTGGTGCTCAGTGTATAATCTCGCCCTTCAAATATATATGGTGTCAGTCGGAGTGCTGTGTGGTAGCAGAATCATGAGGCCTTCTGCTCCTGCCAGGAGTCTCCTTGGAACCCCTTTCAGGTCTTTGTAATACGGAAGGACTCACACTCTTAAAGAATTTCCACTTCCTGTTTCCTATTTGAGACAGGGTTGTGTACTGAAAACGACCTGGTCCTTGGAGCCAGGGCAGTCAGTGGTTGAGTCAAGGCTCTGCTCTTGGATCTTGAATGAGTCAAGTTAACTTTTCTGAATACCAGTTTCCCCCTCTGAAAAAAATAAATCAGAATAACACCTATCTGACACAAGTCTGCTGCAATGAATAAAAGTACTAACACAAGTAAAGTGTTCATCATCATAGGAGCCGTTCAACCAGTGTTGATTCTGAGCTTTGCCCCTCTTCACATGAGCCTTGTCTCTCTGGCTATATATTAATTCAACAGGCATCAGTTGTGCATCTGCTATGGAATTCACTCTGGAAGGTCATGGGGGAAAAAATAAAGATGAGTAAGACAGTCCTGTCTGCAGGAAATAGTATTCTAGTATGTTGTTTCTCACCCTTGGCTGCACTTTGGAATTAATCAGGGGAGCCATAAAGGATGCCAATGTTCAGGTCATTCCCCAGGTCAGTTGCATCAGAATCTCTAGGAGTGGGATAACTTGAGGTATGTGGTTTGTCTCCTAAAGTAGCAGAACTAAGCTATGGTTGCACAGTGCCAGCTAGCTTGATAATGTACCTTTATTTGGCTTCTTTCTCTTCCTTGTGTCACTTTTATACTTCTCTACGCAAGGTTTCGCACTGTGGCCATTATTGGCATTTAGAGCTGACTAATACTTTGCTATTTTTGTTGTGTGTATGTTGGGGGTGTGGGGGCAGGGAGTATCCTGTACCTTGTTGAATGCTTAGCAACATCCCTGATTTCTATCCACTAGAGTTCATTGAACCACCTCTCTCCCAAACTGTAACAACCATAAATATCTCCACCTTTGGACAAATATCCCTGGGGACTAAATTGTCGCTCCCTGTGGGTTAAAACTACTGCCCTACTGATGTTTCCTGTGCTTACCTCCCAAACAAGCTCCTTGCCCTTAAGTCCTTGTCTCTGGATGTGCTTCTGAGGAACCTAACCAAGGCAGAGGAATTGAAGAGGGACACACCAGGGGTATGGAGGCCATTTGTGAGATGGTCAGTGGGTCTGAGACAGAGAAGGTAATGAACCTCAGATGAGGCTGTAGTAGTAGAGAGGGAGAGATGCATATAAGACACCAAGAGAGATACCAGATGATGGAACTGCAGCCTCAGAGCCTCAAAGAGTGAGGAGTGAGTAAGAAGAAACTTAGCGTGACTCTGGAGATGTCATCCAGTGAGAGGAAATCCAGGAGTAGCAGCTGGATTTTAAAAGTACATGTGTATTTATTTATTTGGCAGGGCTGGGTCTTAGTTGTGGCATGCAAACTCTTTATTGTGGCATGTGGGATCTAGCTCCCTCACTGAGAATCAAACCCTGATTACCCCAGGATTACTGAGAAATTAATATATGAATGAGAAATTTGGAGGAGAACATGTAGCATTTTCAAGTCGAAGTGGCAAGCAGGACCTTTGCTACAGGTCTTGCAAATCAGGAAGATCTGACCTGATCAGGATAGGAAATGACCATTACTTTCACAGTGGTACAGACATAAAAATATGTTTGTGTTTCCTCAAATTCAAAGTGAAGCACCTAATTGCTGATCTGAGAAAGACTGATGGTTTTGCTCGAATTTTAGAATGCTTTCAGAGAGTACATTGTTTTATTTAGCTTAACTTTTTAGTAGATAACATTGAGGATTGTAGTCATTTATTTATGAAAATTTCTATGTAAATGTGAGGAAGAGGATGCTAATCATCAAAGTAACATCTCCCCTGTTTCTCTGGCATGATAGTTTCCAGGCATCTACACCATCCCATTAAGCTGGTAAATCTCCATTGTCTTTTGATGTTCAGAAATAAAGAGAATTATGAGAGAATAACATCAATGGCATTTGACACTTTACTTTGAAGCACATGACCCGTGGCCTGTTGACCTGTTTCTCTGTGCTTCTTTATAGTATCTTTTTTACAAGGAGTATGAAATACTTTGCAGCTATTTATTTTTATTATATTTTGGGGATGTTCAAATGGACAGGAATATTTGAGCTGTTTCACAGTTTGTTTTTATCGCACCTAAGTTAGAAAAAAATTGGCCAAGTGGCACTCATCTTTAAGAAGCATTGGAATCATGATTTCTATGCTCAGTTCACTAAGCTTGGCGTCCACATTTTTTTAATGGCACTCATTTGAGCAAATGGTGTGTTTAGTGCCATTGTCTAATATGTTAGTTTGTGGACTGAGACGGCAGAGGCCAGGGATTGGCAAACTTTTCCTACAAAAATCCAGCTAGTGAATATCTCAGACTGTGTCGGCCATACGTTTTCCACTGCAGCCACTCAACAACCCTGTTGTAGCATGAAGACAGCTGGAAGCAGTGTGTAAGTGAGTGAGCATGCTGCTAGTGTTCCAGTAGGTCTTTATTCCCCAGACTAGAAGATGGACCAGATTTGGCCTGCAAAGCTATCGTTTGCTAACCCCTGGCATTAAATCACATAAGAAAGGCTATAATCTGGGCTTCACAGTGTCAGGGTGATAATTTAACTCTTCCTTTGTGTCTGCCCTTCAAAGCTGTCAGGTGACAAAGCTCTCAATAAGAGTGGCGAGTTTGTGTCAATAAACACAGCTGGGCAAATGCTATTAGTTTCATTCCAAGTGACTTCACCCACCTTGCCAGTCCTTGTTTCCTGGGATTCAGCCTCATCTCAGAACCTGGGAGAAACTTGATCTCAGTAAAGTCTGGGTGTGGCTGACTGGCCAGTTGCAATATGCTTAATCTGGTTATAAGAAGGAAGCCCAGTGATTTGCAAGATCCTTCCACTTCTAGCTTTGCAGGGTATGTCTAAGGCCATCTGCTCCTCCAGCAGGCACACGTGTGGTCTCTGAAGTGACCACACTCAAAACTTCACTGTCTTGCCAGTCACTAAATTAACAATGCTAATAAAAAATAATGGTTGCTTCTGCTTGAGCAATCTGTCATTTTTCTCATGTAAACCTCTTATCTCTTAACAGTTAAAGCCACTGAGAGTTGCTTTTCCCTGCATCACTCAACTTGTGAGGGGTGGAATTTGTGCTCAGACCCACATATTCTGAATGCAGAGCCTATATTCTTTTCACTTTGAAAGCCACCCCGCCATCAATAGCAAGTTACTAATGACAGAGTTTCGGAGAAGGCAATGGCACCCCACTCAAGTATTCTTATTTGGAAAATCCCATGGATGGAGGAGCCTGGTGGGCTGCCATCTGTGGGGTCGCACAGAGTCAGACACAACTGAAGTGACTTAGTAGCAGCAGTGACAGAGTTTACAACGTGACTGTCACTGAGTTTTCCGCAGGTGTGAACTCACTCATCCTTGCAACAGGTCTGTGTCTTTTCATCATCCCCATGTTCTAGATTAGCAGCCTGAGGCACAATGATGACCCAGAGAACCCATGTCAAGGCAGTTCCTGGAGTCAAAAGGCATCACTTAATCCAGATGGAAACAGTGAAAAAGTGTTAGTTGCTCAGCCATGTCGACTCTTTGTGATCCCATAGACTAGCCCGCCAGGCTCCTCTGTCCATGGAATTCTCCAAGGCAAAGCATACTGGAGTCGGTTGCCATACCCTTTTCCAGAGAATCTTCCTGACCCAGGGATAGAACCCACATCTCCTGCATTGGCAGGTAGATTCTTTACCATCTGAGCCATCAGGTACCCACCCCAAATGGAAACAAACTAGGTGGGAAGTGCTTCTTTCATTTTCCTATGTCAGAAGAGGAAGGAGCGCCTTGGTGGTCTAGAGAAACAACTGAGTCCCAGCCTGGCTGTACATTCTAACTGCATCTCTCCTCTTTCTACTCACCTTTCACGTCCATTCATTTTTTGCTGATATGTTCCAGCCTCCCTGGAGTTTTTCCCATGCTGCCAGACAAACCCCACATCAAAGCCACACATTTTGGAGAAGCCGCATGGACAACAGCAGAGACTATATCCGTCTCTGTCAAACTGGAGACAAACCATCGCTGCTGCCTCGCCCTTTCCG
Organism: Madoqua kirkii; assembly: GCA_006408675.1. NCBI lineage: Eukaryota > Metazoa > Chordata > Mammalia > Artiodactyla > Bovidae > Madoqua > Madoqua kirkii. The sequence continues at coordinate 15,271 of SJYC01141696.1, forward strand.
CTGCTCTCTTGAAAGGCACACGGCAGTGGCGCCACAGCTGCTCAGGCAGCACTGCAGAGCCCGGTGTTGAGGACGTGCTGTGCGGGCGGCATAAGAGGAGAGCGGGCTCGCCAGGGCACCCAGCAGGTCAGGCCACTGCAGCCAGGGACCAGGAACTGCCTTTGCACCCTGTGTCCATGGCAGACCCAGGCATTTTCTTGTTTTTGCTATTGTTACTAATGAGGATGGCATCAAATTCAATCCCCTCAAGTTCTAATTGCTGTGAGCAAGAAAGTAGATGTCCTCTTTCTCTTGGGGAATTGTGAGAGGACAGGAGTTAGCCATCATTTTTTCTTAGCAAGCTTTCTGCCATTCTGCCCTCTTTCCTTCACATATTCTGAAGATCTTTCTGTGCTTGTTGATAAGAGCTGCCAAGCTTGGAAGTGCCAGAGTAACCGAGGCCCCTTGTAGTCAATGAACTGGTAGCTAGACTAAGTGACAGTTACAGGTTAGATGTCATGCCCACAGCCTTGCTATAAGTTATAATGCCAGTGTCAGATAAAATGCCACTACACAGAAAGGTCTTTAAAATGTTTACTCATCAAAACTCTTCAATATAAAGAAGAGCTCCTAGAATAGTCCAGAATGTTCCCAGGGGAAGCCCTTACCCAGCTTCCCCTAATAATTACATTTTGCAGGACCACAGTACGATGATAAAAACCAGCAAATTAACCTTGACAGAGCACTGTTCACCAAGGTACAGATCTTTTGTGACTTTCTCCAATTTCCCCACTAATGTCCTTTTTCTGGTCCTGAGTCTCTCATTAAATTTAGTTGTGTCTCCTTAGTCTCTGATGATATGTGATACAGAATGGTTAAGTAATGTGCCAGAGGTTATTAAATGACATTGTTGAGGTTTTTGAATCCAGATATCCCCCTGTAAAAACCATTTTCTTAATCACTATACCATTGCCCTAAGTTTCCTTTTGGCCATTGACTGGACTGTACTGAGTGAAAAATAAGTGTCTCATTTCTATGCCCTTGACAGTTTAAACACTTTTTGTTTCAGTAGCTGGCATTATATTAACTAACGTATATAGTGTTGAGTTATACTATAGAGTATAGAGTTATACTAATAAAGTCCCCTGGGCTTTCCTGGTGGCCCAGACAGTAAGGGATCTGACTGCAATGTGGGATACCCAGGTTCAGTCCCTGGGCTGGGTTCAATCCCTGGGTGGGAAAGATCCCCTGGAGAAGGGAATTGCAACCCAGTCCAGTATTCTTGCCTGGAGAATTCCGTGGACAGAAGAGCCTGGTGGCCTACAGTCCATGGGGTCACAAAGAGTTGGACACAAGTGACCAACTATACTTTAACTTTCTAGAGTTATACTGCTGTTGTTGCTGCTAAGTCGCTTCAGTAGTGTCTGACTCTATGCGACCCAACAGAAGGCAGCCTACCAGGCTCCCCCATCTCTGGGATTCTCCAGGCAAGAACAGTGGAGTGGGTTGCATGTCCTTCTCCAATGCATGAAAGTGAAAAGTGAAAGTGAAGTCGCTCAGTCGTGTCCGACTGTTAGCGACCCCATAGACTGCAGCCCACCAGGCTCCTCTGTCTGTGGGATTTTCCAGACAAGAGTACTGGAGTGGGGTGCCATTGCTTCTGGTTACATGTGCTTTAATTTGCTTCCTGGGGGTCCCGGAGGCTGCTCTCCAGGCAGAGGCACTAGGCTGGGATCTCCTGCAGCGGGCCCCCGATGCCAGCCCTGCAGACCCTCGGGAAGGGCCGTGTCCTCCTCCAGGCCACCTGTGCCTTCCATGAGCTCCTCGTAGGTGATCTTGGCACACAGCCGTGGCCCAAGCAGCTCCATCATGTCAGCCCGCTCTAGCGCCTCCTTCTAGAGTCCATATAGTACAGAGTCCATATAATGCAAAGTTACATTAGTATAGAGTTACACTCGTGTAGTATAGTTTGGCCATGATATTAGGGGCTTCCCTGGTAGCACAGTGGATGAGAATCTGCCTGCTAATATAGGAGACGTGGGTTAGATCCCTGGGTCGGGAAGATGCCCTGGAGAAGGAAATGGCAACCCACTCCAGTATTCTTGCCTGGAGAATTCTGTGGACAGAGGAGCCTGGTGGGCTACAGTCCATGAGGTCACAAAAGAGTTGGACATAACTTAGCAACTAAACAACAAAATAGTATAGAGTTATACTGGTAGGTTAATGGTTTAGTATAGTATAGGGTTAGCCCAGCACTCTTCTATATTGACACAAGAAAGCATTATAAGTGTACTTGTCCTTTAATTTAGGTCTTTCCCCACCCCGTACCTTCATTTACCTTTGATTATTTCAAGGCCTAATCAACAAATGTTAAAAATGTATCTAAAATAAATTCACTTTTCAAATTAAATAGGTGTCACAAAATAGTTTTTGAAATAATGGAGAAGGTGGAGAAGAGACTGGGTATTCGGAAACCCAACTTTTTTACAGTATTAGGGACTATCATCATTTCCTACAGGTTTGGAATCTCTATTCCAGCATATGGTTGATGCCAGGGATTTTTAGCCTTTTTATCTACATCTGTTTTTTTGTCTCATATCAACACATTTCATAATTAAGTTGGAAGTTGGAATCATTAATCAGCAAAATGAACTTAAAGCTAGGAAGTTTGTGTGGGAGCTAATTAGAGCATAGCCTGTGGGATAAAATTGAATAAAAATTCAACCCTTGGATGTAGCATCAAACATTTTCCCAGCAGAAACACCTCATAGAGGTGACTTCATTATTTCTAGCATTGTGTTTAGTCAAGGTTTTGAAAAACAGCCCAATATGCTATAAAAGAGCATCAAAAAGATTTTTTTTTGCCTGTATAAATAAACATGTTGTTGTGTGTGCTCAGTCGTATCTGACTCTTTCCCACCCTATGGACTATAGAACACCAGGATCCTCTGTCCATGGGATTTTCTAAGCAAGAAAACCGGAATGGGTTGCCATTTCCTACTCTAAGGGATCTTCCTGACTCAGGGATTGAACCCACATCTCTTGCGTCTCCTGCATTGGCAGGAGGTTTCTTTACCAACTGTGCCACCTGGCAAGCCCAAGAAAAAAAGTGAAAGTGTTAGTCACTCAGTTGTATCTAGCTCTTTGCAGCCCCATGGACTCGAGCCCACCAGGCTCCCCTGTCCATGGAGTTCTCTAGGCAAGAATACTGGAATAGGTAGCTACTTCCTTCTGCAGGGGCTCTCCCCAACAATGGGTCTCTTGCATTCCAGGCAGATTCTTTACTGACTGAGCCACCAGGGTACTAGATACAAGCATAGGGGCCTTCCATTTTCCAAATAATACTTGGTCACCAACCAAGTACTTGATGAAATATTTTTTTTTCATCAGAGAAAAGTATTTGAAAAGTTCTGAGAGAATATCTGTGCAGTTGGATTTTCTTTTTTCTGTTCAGCCTCTCATTGATCTCCATGGTGGGCTACCGAGGTACACTGTCTTCACTGTTGATAGGCTGTGTGGCAGGTGATATCCCTCCATACTCAGTGAATGGGTAGGTGGGCTGGTGTGTAGACACTGAAGATGCTGATGTGGGCTGGTGCCAGCAAACTGATTTACAATTGGATAAAAGGTGGGAAATGGCTTCACTTGTCCTGGTGTCTCTGAACGTAGCACAGAGCTAGCAGCTATGTCTGTAGCAACCATGAAAATACGTCTATTATATCTTGAATTGCAGAGGGTCACGGCTCCAGCTTCTGCTCAGAAATCCATCATTGCATTTTATAAGAAGAGCTTCATTGCCTACTGCTTCTTTTTCATGTTTCTCATTTAAAAAAATCCCACTCACCATTTTTCCAAAGTTTCTGTTGACATTTGGTTATTAATTTCCGTTTTCCATGATATAAGTCAGTTCTTGCAAATTTATTAGACATTCACATTTAAATATACTTCAGTGGGTTTAAAACCCAGTAAGCCCTCTGCATTTTAAAGAGAGTTTTCAGTGTAGAATATTCAGTTTCAAGGCTCTTCTGTATATATTTATGACAGTATTTTTATAAATGATATAATTCCCTCATTTTTGTTGAGAAGTTACATAATGCTGGAAAAATTTCCAAACATTTATTTTGAAGATGCTCTCTCTGTAAAATACCTCTTTGAAAAATCAGTCACTTTTGCACACTTTGCTAAAATGTTAGTATGCATGTATCTTGAAAAGTTATCACAGTGCATTAGTTTTGTTTGTCATCATGCACAACTTCTATCCTTTGCCAGCAAACTAGGAAAATAAGTTTTTTAAAGAAAATTATTTGATTGTGTCAGATTTCAGTTGCAGCATGCAAGATCTTCATTGCAGCACGGGGAGACTCGCTGGTTGTGACACGTGGTGGCCTCACTGGTTACGGTGTGTGGGCCCCACAGCATGTGGGATCTTAGTTCTCCAACCAGGGATGGTGGAACCTGTGTGCTCTGTGTTGCAGAGCAGATTCTTAACTACAGTGGATTCCTGGACCTATGTAACTTATCTTTAAGTCAATAGCTATTTTAAGTACTTTGCCACAAGGTAGCCAGAAAATTCTGTAGCAAACACAATAGAACATCTTGTTCAAAACCTTATAAAGAATCTCCTGTTTAAAGGTCTTACTTTTATAAAAGAAAACTTGATGGCCAGCATGGGAATTGAAATGTCACAAAGTGCCAATGATGGATAAGAGTGTCAGTCTCTCCACATTTTGACATTCCCATCTTCCTCTGGGACATGTTATGGACTAAATGTGACCATCTGACATACAATTGAATGAACATGCCATTGTCACTCAGAGAAGGCAATGGCAACCCACTCCAGTGTTCTTGCCTGGAGAATTCCAGGGACGGCGGAGCCTGGTGGGCTGCCGTCTATGGGCACAGAGTTGGACACGACTGAAGCGACTTAGCGGCAGCAGCAGCCAGTGTCACTATTTGTATAAAATGTTAGTGGTGCTTGACTTCTTATACAGATGAAAATAACAAATTGATACCATGTTTCCCCCTTTATCTCTGTGATGGCAATTATAGTCAGAGCAGTAAGCCGCCGCCTCACCGGGTAAGGAAGTCTTCAGTCTTGATAAGCTAGGAGTTTGGGTTTTATCACTGATGCTGAGACTGGAGGAAAGGTCTTCCATTTATGCAAGGCAGATAGTAAGACCCAAGATCCCTGTAAAAAGTTAAGATTCTTAGAGTGATGCATATATAGGGCAAGAGTTGAAAAGTTTCGTCGATTAGCACAGGAAGGCAACAACAACAACACTCTTCTAACCATTAGTGGACTTTCGGTAGAAATAAAAATGGACTGCTTTTAGATTGTATAATTATGGGTATGTGTCTCAAAAGATTTAGGGTTAGACTTTGAGCTATTCTTCTGGATCAAGAATTCTTGGAGCTGGAGATTAACATAGAACTTGAGTCTAAGCCAGTGACACACTTAAGCAAATAAAAACTTTTTTGGCTGAGGATGTCTTCCTCACCCCCTCCCCCCAAAATTGGGGTTTCTCACAGAGAAGATAGCCCTAAATGTGTGCTTACAACTGTGCTGAATGTCCTCCAGTCAGCCCTCAGGATCTTCACTCCATCCTTCTTCACTCTGGTTTGCTGCCCAGCAGACCGACCTCTATATACTGAATCTCCTGGGCTTCCTGGCTTTTCTTTTGCCTTTTTTAAAAAATTGAAGTATAGTTGATTTAAGATATACTATTAGTTTCAGGTGTGCAGCATAGTGATTCAATATTTTTTATAGATTATGCTCCATCTCAAGCTATTATAAAATAATGGCTATATTTTCCGGTGCTGTACAATATATCCTTGTACTTTATTTATTTAATACACAGTATTTGTACCTCTTTTTCCCCTACCCCTATATTTACCTTCCCTACTGGTAACCACTAATTTTTTTTTTTTAATCCATGAATCTCTTTCTGTTTTGTTACGTTCGTGTGTTTAATTCTTTAGATTCCACGTATAAATGATAACATATGATATTTGTCTTTTACTCTGTGACTTATTTCACTTAACATAATATCCTCTAGGTCCCCCAGGTAGCTGCAGGAGGCAAAATTTCATTCTTTTTTATGACTGAGTAATATTTTGTTTCATACACACACACACCCCACATCTTCTTTAACCATTCCTCTGTTGATGGACCCTTAGGTTGCTTCCCTGTCTTCGTTATTATAAACAGTGCTGCTGTGAACATTGGGGTGCATGTAGCTTTTAGAATTAGTGTTTTTAATTTCTTCAGATACCCTGACATGGAGTTGCTGGACCATATGGTTCGGTTCAGTTCAGTTCAGTTGCTCGGTCGTGTCCAACTCTTTGCGACCCCATGGACTGCAGCACGCCAGGCCTCCCTGTCCATCACCAACTCCTGGGGTTACTCAAACTCTTGTGCATCGAGTTGGTGATGCCATCCAACCATCTCATCCTCTGTCGTCCCCTTCTCCTCCTGCCCTCAATCTTTCCCAGCATCAGGGTCTTTTCCAATGAGTCAGTTCTTTGCATCAGGTGGCCAAAGTTGTCCAACTCTTTGCGACCCCATGGACTGCAGCACGCCAGGCCTCCCTGTCCATCACCAACTCCTGGGGTTACTCAAACTCTTGTGCATCGAGTTGGTGATGCCATCCAACCATCTCATCCTCTGTCGTCCCCTTCTCCTCCTGCCCTCAATCTTTCCCAGCATCAGGGTCTTTTCCAATGAGTCAGTTCTTTGCATCAGGTGGCCAAAGTATTGGAGTTTTAGCTTCAGCATCCATCTTTCCAATGAATACTCAGGACTGATTTCCTTTAGGATAGAGTGGTTGGATCTCCTTACTGTCCAAGGGACTCTCAAGAGTCTTCTCCAACACCACAGTTCAAAAGCATCAGTTCTTCAGCGCTCAGCTTTCTTTACAGTCCAACTCTCACATCCATACGTGACCATATGGAAAACCATAGCTTTGACTAGACGGACCTTTGCTGGCAAACTAATGTCCCTGCTTTTTAATATGCTGTCTAGGTTGGTCATAACTTTTCTTCCAAGAAGCAAGTGTGTTTTAATTCCATGGCTGCAGTCACCACCTGCAGTCATTTTGGAGCCCAAGAAAATAAAATCTGTCACTGTTTCCATTGTTTCCCCGTCTATTTACCATGAAGTGGACCATATGGTAGTTCTGTTTTTAGTGTTTTGAGGAACCTCTATACTCTTTTTCCCAGTTGCTGTCCCGGTTTACATTCCCACCAACAGTGTTTGAGGGCTCATTTTTCTGTGCAGCCTTGCAACATTGGTTATCTGTAGACATTTTGAGGATAGCCATTCTGACAGATGTGAGGTGATAGCTCTTTGTGGTTTTGATTTGCATGTCCCTGATGATTAGTGATCTTGAACATTTCACATGCCCATTGGCCATCTGTATGGCTTTGGAAAAATGTGCGTTCAGGTCATCTGCCCATTTAAAAAATCTGGTTCCTGGCTTTTCATTGTATTCAGCTGGCAGGAGGTAATTGCAAGATATTGAAAAACCACAGATTAGCAAGATCATGATGTGAGTTGCAGCACCTGCATTGATACTAATATGAGTTCCAACAGCTGCATCGATATTGGGCCGCTGGTTGGCAGTGCCAGCCAGCCTCTACCAGAGAGCACATATCCTGTGAGGCAACCGTGCCCTCCAGCTGCCAGTCTGATATGCACTTTCTCCTCATGCCACTCAGGCTTGGGATAGCAAAAGGTTCATGTTTCACTACCTTTTGCCTTCTCTTAGCCCTGCCCACACCTTTGAAATAGTCCTTTCATCCATCAAAACCCCCACAATTATTCTATTTGATATGCCATCTGATTCTTGCCAGGAATTTGACTGCTATATTACTGACAATTTTAAAACTTAATGATAATAATTAAGGACAATATCTACCATGAATCCATGGATCTGACAGATAGAATACAAATAGAATTCCTCTGCCTTTTCTAAAACCAGCTTGAACATCGAGAAGTTCACGGTTCACGTATTGCTAAAGCCTGGCTTGGAGAATTTTGAGCATTACATTACTAGCGTGTGAGATGAATGCAATTGTGCATTAGTTTGAGCATTCTTTGGCATTGCCTTTCTTTGGGATTGGAAGGAAAACTGACCTTTTCCAGTCCTGTGGCCACTGATGAGTTTTCCAAATTTGTTGGCATATTGAATGCAGCACTTTCACAGCATCATCTTTCAGGATTTGAAATAGATCAACTGGAATGCCATCACCTTCACTAGCTTTGTTCATAGTGATGCTTTCTAAGGCCCACTTGACTTCACATTCCAGGATGTCTGGCTCTAGGTGAGTGATCACACCACCATGATTATCTGGGTCGTGAAGATCTTTTTTGTACAGTTCTTCTGAGTATTCTTGCCACCTCTTCTTAATATCTTCTGCTTCTGTTAGGTCCATACCATTTCTGTCCTTTATCAAGCCCATCTTTGCATGAAATGTTCCCTTGGTTTCTCTAATTTTCTTGAAGAGATCTCTAGTCTTTCCCGTTCTGTTGTTTTCCTCTTTCTTTGCATTGATTGCTGAGGAAGGCTTTCTTATCTCTTCTTGCTATTCTTTGGAACTCTGCATTCAGATGCTTATATTTTTCCTTTTCTCCTTTGCTTTTCACTTCTCTTCTTTTCACAGCTATTTGTAAGGCCTTTCTTTGCATGAAATGTTCCCTTGGTTTCTCTAATTTTCTTGAAGAGATCTCTAGTCTTTCCCGTTCTGTTGTTTTCCTCTTTCTTTGCATTGATTGCTGAGGAAGGCTTTCTTATCTCTTCTTGCTATTCTTTGGGACTCTGCATTCAGATACTTATATCTTTCCTTTTCTCATTTGCTTTTCGCTTCTCTTCCTTTCACAGCTATTTGTAAGGCCTCCTCAGACAGCCATTTTGCTTTTTTGCATTTCTTTTCCATGGGGATGGTCTTGATCCCTGTCTCCTGTACAGTGTCATGAACCTCAGTCCATAGTTCATCAGGCACTCTATCTATCAGATCTAGGCCCTTAAATCTATTTCTCACTTCCACTGTATAATCTTAAAGGATTTGATTTAGGTCATACCTGAATGGTCTAGTGGTTTTCCCTACTTTCTTCAATTTGAGTCTGAATTTGGTAATAAGGAGTTCATGATCTGAGCCACAGTTAGCTCCTGGTCTTGTTTTTGTTGACTGTATAGAGCTTCTCCATATTTGGCTGCAAGGAATATAATGAATCTGATTTTGGTGTTGCTCATCTGGTGATGTCCATGTGTAGAGTCTTCTCTTGTGTTGTTGGAAGAGGGTGTTGGCTATGACCAGTGCATTTTCTTGGCAAAACTCTATTAGTCTTTGCCCTGCTTCATTCCATATTCCAAGGCTAAATTTGCCTGTTACTCCAGGTGTTTCTTGACTTTCTACTTTAGCATTCCAGTCCCCTGTAATGAAAAGGACATCATTTTGGGGTGTTAGTTCTAAAAGGTCTTGTAGGTCTTCATAGAACCATTCAACTTCAGCTTCTTCAGCATTACTGGTTGGGGCATAGACTTGGATTACTGCAATATTGAATGGTTTGCCTTGGAAACAAATAGAGATCATTCTGTCATTTTTGAGACTGCATCCAAGTACTGCATTTCAGACTCTTTTGTTGACCATGATGGCTACAAGATCTTTCAATTGTTCTAGTCTTGTCATCTTAAAATGTAAATTATGAAAGTGGGTCTAGTAAGATCTTTAGAACCTTGTGACGTTCTTTTGATTTATTGTAATAACCAATTTAAAAAGTTTATAATTCCTTTTCTAAGACTAGCAAAGAGGGCACTCCCTGTCCCCCTTCTTATGTCCGTGTCAGAAGCATTCTCTGTCCCTTTTCTTACTTTAATAAAACTGCTACACAAAATCTCTTGAGTCATCATGCCCGGTCCCTGGTCCCGAAGCTAAATCTTTTTCTTTGGAGATCATGAATCCGACATCATTCAATGTAAGCTATCACTGCAGTATAAAATAAAAAGTAAACAAAATGGAACAATTTATTGCAGACCATAAAAAATATGTTTAGCAAAGTTATAAACATAAAAAATAATCAAAATCATGAAAAATACAATGAAAGAAAAACAGACATTTTAAAAGTAGACAAATAGAATTTGTAGAAATAAAAAAAATGGTTATTGAAATTTTAAAACTGTTGGACAATTTAAGCAGTGAATTATATATAGCTAAAGAGAGCTATGAAATCAGAAGACAATTGCTTCTTGGCAGGAAAGCGATGACAAACCTAGGCAGTGTTATATGAAAAGCAGAGATATTACTCTGCTGACAGAGTTCCGTATAGTAAGGCTATGGTCTTCCCATTGGTCGTGTACTGTCGTGAGAGCTGGACCATAAAGAAGGCAGAACACCCAAGAACTGATGTCTTTGAACTGTGGTACTAGAGAAGCCTCCTGAAAGTCCCTTGGATAGCAAGGAGATTAAACCAGCCAATCTTAAGGGAAATGAACCCGGAATATTCACTGGAAAGACTGATGCACAAGCTCCAGTGTTTTGGCCATTTGATGCGAACAGACGACTTATGAGAAAAGTCCCTGAGGCTGGGAAAGATTGAGGGCAGAAGGAGAAGAGGGTGTCAGAAGGTGAGATGGCTGGATGGCATCACCAATGCAATGAACATGAACTTGGGCAAACTCTGGGAGATGGTGAGGGACAGGGAGGCCTGACATGCTGTAGTCTCTGGGGTTGCAAAGAGTTGGACATGACTGGGCCACTGAACGACAGCAACAAGAGAAGTTTGGTCACTAAGAAGTTAAATCTGAGTATATTAATCAGAATGAAGTATGACAAGATAAAGGGATGGAAAATATGAAAGAAGGGTTAAGAGACATTAAGAAATTGGCAGAAGGGCTATACTTGCAGGATAATAACTGATAATTTTTCATAATGGATTAAAGGCATAATTCCTAAAATTTTAAAAATATAGCATGTACTGAATAAGATTAAGCAAGCATGCCTACATTTATACATGTGCAGGCAAAGAAAGAATAAAGCAAGCAAAAAGAAAAACCGTATTAGCCAGAATACTAACAGTAAGACAGTGGGTTTTGCTGCAGCAGTAATACAGGTCTAGTAACATGGAATAATATCTCAGAATGATGAGGGAAATTAACTGTCACCTATAATTTCAAATCTAGCTAAAATAGCATTCAAAATTAAGGTCAAAATGAAGACTTAAAAAAAAGGTTCATTTTCTTAGTCAAACATTTAAGTTATGAAATTGACCAAAGGGGAAAAAAAAACATAACCACTGAAGAAATAGACTCAACAATCTAAAAACTATTTATAAAATGAGCACTAGACTCAGGTGGTTTTACAAGCAAGTTTTACTAAAAAGGAAAACAACCCAAAAGAGAAATGGACAAAGAATGAACAGATTATTCAGAGAGGAGAAATTCTCATTGGCTAACAAGCCCTGTGGAAAGTTTCTCAGCCTCATTTATAATCAGAGGAAAGAAGATTCAAATAATAATGAAATATCATTCCACCACTTGCAGATTGGCAAGGATTGTTCAGATCTGAAAACAGCAAATACTGGGCTGAGTTGAACATAGAGAAACAGGAAGTCAAAGGCGTTGGTGGTAGACTGTGGATTGGTTGCTTACTCTGGGAAGCACTTTTGCAACACTAATAAAGATGGAGATAAACATATACATCAAGTGGGCAATTCCATTTCTAGAAACTCACACGTGTGCATAGGAAGACAAGTACAGGTGATTTAGTGGAACGCTGGAGATAATCTGACTCTACCCATCAATAGAACAATGGGGAGTGTCAGTATTCAGAAAATGGGTATCATCCAAGGGTGGAGATGCATGGACTCAGTTTGCATGTATTAGTTGAATGAATCCAAAGAACAAAATGTTGAATGAAAGTAGCAAGTCACACACTATACATCATTATAGCATTTGTGTACAAATTAGAACACCAATAGTATAATTTCCTATGGATATATGCTTATGTTGTTACAAGTTAAAAACACAGAAGAATACACATCAACTTCAGGCTGAATGAAGATAAGATGGAGTGGTAACTGCTGTATCTCTATCACTTTATTTTTTAAAAAGATTTTTAAAATGTAAGACATTTCTACTTATCTAGTATTGGTGTAGGAACCAAGGTATATTATATGATTTTCTGTACTGTGACTGTATGTTTGAAAATGCCCTATACTTCTAGACAAAATAAGACCCATATATTTGTATAAATCACCAGATTATTTTTCCTGGAGATTGCATTTTTATTATTTTTTGTACCTGTAGCAGAGGAATAGGGCAGACAAGTCCATAAACAGTTTTACCATAGATAAAATTTATATTATATATATTGGTATTCAGAGCTGTCTCAAACCTGGTCCCTGCCCTCTGGGGTATAAGTAGGGATGGAAATTGTTAGCCTGGAATTTAAGGATGACTAGCTGACATGAATGTTTCATGTGAGACTATGCCACCTGCTTGCTGTATGGCTCCTTAACTAGTTTAAAGGAAGCCATGCAGTTATCATGGTTCCAACTTCCCCCTTGAGACATGTCTTGTTTATTCTGGCTGCTGGGTTTCCAGTCCTTTCTTTTCCTATTAAAGTACTGGCTGGTGACAATTTGACAGAAAGAAATGTAGAAGGAAATCTGCCTGCAACCAAAGGAAATACACAAGTTCTTATGAGCTCCTTTGCATGGATAAAAGTTAAAAATGTTGATTGAACTCAGCTCACTGAATTTCTATTTCAAACTTTTTCTATGCTAAAGAGTCTGTTCCATGCACACAATGGTAGTCTGAAACTACCTTGAAGACTTTGCTATATCCCAGAAGGGAACATTAGCCCTTTTTTCTGGGAAACTGTTGAAATTAAAAAATGAGTATATGGACTTGGATCACTGGGTGAGAGAGCCTGGAACAGCGTATTTCATTATATAATGTGAGGTATTTACTTAAGGGAAACAAAAGTATTTCTCTTTGGGTATGATTGGGAAAAAAATCTACAGCCATGTTGTCTCAGTGAAAAATTATAAACCCACAAATTTTGCTCAATTTCTAGAAAGACATGGTATTAGCACTGACAAATAGGAAAGAAAAATGTTGAAAAGTCATGACTAGTTAGGGTCTCTGTCCCAGAGCACTTTTAAATCTAGTTGGGAAAAGAGGACGTAGGCTTGTTAAGCAAAAAATGAGCAGAAAACTCCAATGACGTTCTCATGTTTGCATGTCTTAAAAATCCAACTGGCCAGCGAATTTGTTCAGAGCAGCAGATGTTTACTGTGCACCCATGATGTGCCAACTGTTGAGATAAGCACAAGAGATGTAAAATCAAGTCAGAGAAAGCCCTTGCCTTGGCCCATAGGTGAGGCAAGCAATTAAATGGATTATTCTAATATATAAATAATGGAGTCTTCTAATAAGAAATGTGCTCTAAGAGCTACTGGGGCACAAGATGGTTGTAATCTTGAGACATAAGTAATCATTAGCCAGGCAAAAAAGATTATTCTAGGCACCTTTAAAAGTATGAGCTAAAGATACCCAGGAGGGGAATTTCACGTAGTTTGAAAGAGTATCAAGTCTTTTTTTTAAATCCCCTTTCACTGGAGTTTTAAACAGTGGTCCTTAAGGTGGGGGATGTGTGTTTATTAGGTGCCGTCGTGTCCTGTGTTGTTCGACCCCATGTATTGTAGGCTTCCAGGCTTGGGGGGGGGGGGTGGGGGGGTGGGGGGGAAATCCCCTCCCCCATCAACTTAAATGTGTTCTAGATTCTCCTATGGGAACCTAAACTTGTTATAAATATTGGTTGCTTTCAATGCCAAGTATTTCTGACTGATAAGTTTATTACTTTCAAATTGCATTCTGTGTCTTGGTGCCTGAGGCAAGCTGGGAACACCCACCAAGGTGCTGATGTTTTATTCTCATCCAACTTAATTGAGTTATTTTTCAATGATTTCTCCATACTCCCGACACTGTGGGAGCAAAATATTTTTTCTACACACAAAGCTGATTCTGCTCAACATATTAATTATTATATATGTTGACAATGATATATATAGCTATAAGATCTTTTACTTCAACAGTGTAAAAAAAATGCTCTCTTCCAATATTTTGACTTCTTGATCACTAATGTAATATGTTCTGTCCTGGATCTTCATTTTTCTTTCTCTTCAAATGACATTCACTGGTGGAAAAAATTATGTTGGTGAAAGCAGTCTTTGAATTTTCATACTCTGAAAAGTTTGATATTTATTGGCTTTCAACCTAACCTGATTTTGCTTTCCAATTTCTGTTCAAAGAAGCACTTCATAAAATATGGTTTGAGATTCAGATTTCTAGAGGGCAGAAAAGTCTTAAAAGTAATGAGAAGAATGTAATATAAACGAAACTAACTTTTTAAAAAGGATATTTATCTATCTTAATCATGGGTGACTTGTGATCCTCAATGAGAACTTTTTGCTCTCAAAAAGTAAAATGATCCCCAGAAGGAGGGGCAGTGTCAGGAAAAGTTCTCTGATATGAAAGCTGACATAAATCCACAGTCTACACAATCAATGAGGAAGTCTTTCTCTGTAGGTAAGTTACCAGTCTGTGCTCAGTTGGGAGACAGAAATCACACCAGCAATTTTAATGGAATTTCTTTTTATTATTTTTTTCATTAATTTTTTACAATATACAATTTTAAAGGTCACTTTCCAGTTACAATTATTACAAAATGTTGGCTCTGTCCCCATGTTGTACAGTACGTCCTTGAGTGTGTCTTACGCCCAATAGCTTGTGCCGCCCACTCCCGCCCCATCTTGCCTCTCCTCCCTTCGTCTCCCCACTGATAAGCACTAGTTTGTCCTCTATTACTGTGCATTTGCTTCTTTTCTGCTATATTCACTAGTTTGTTGTATTTTTTAGATTCCACGTATAAGTGATATTGTAAAGTATTTGGCTTTCTTCATAGAATCGAATATAAAAAATTGCTAACTAGGTATAGTGTTAACTAGGTAACTGAAAAGGGCACGCACATACAGGAAGCAGCTGTTAACCCTGGGGAAACAAAAGGAAGAGGTTGGAAATATAATATTTTAGCAGGTTGAAGGAGGAGGAGCCTATGTTTTTAAAACTCTGAGCCCTGAGAAAGGCACACTGCTTGGCTGGCGCTGGTATCTGGGTGGTAGTAGAGTGCGGTGAGGTTGACTGTGCCTATGTTTTTTTTTTTTTAATTTTATTATTTTAAGTTACAATTGTATTATGCTGCTGCTATAGCAAAGGCTTGCCACAGCCAGGGTAAAGAAGTGAGACCAGGGTGATGATGATAGAAACAAGAAAGCAAACTGGAAACAAGAAAAAACAAGTCCCTCTTTCTTCTGCGACCTTACTGTCTACTTGCATCTTGAGTGAGGGCCTAACAGACCTTAGCTGAAAAATGTGTTTTGCAGAATCTCAGTCCCAGCATCAAAGAGCGGACTATAGCAGGGCAGTTTGGAGCTGGGGGACACTAGTTTAATAACCAGCATGAAAGTTTGCAGAAGTAACCCCACCTATGGTATAATGTGATTATGAAATTAAAAGTACTGCCTACAGACCACTCGGATGGCTATGTTAATTGACTCCTCGTCATCCAGGGGTCCCTAATGATTTATCTGAGCCAAAACCCATACCCCTTGCTAGTGACTGATACAGAAATGAGTTTCTCATATTGTATGGTCACCTAAAGAGTTTTATATGGCCTTCAGCAAATTAATTCAATTGGTCCAGTGCCAGGCTTTTTTTTTTAAATTTTACTTTATAGTACTGTATTGGTTTTGCCATACATTGACATGAATCCACCATGGGTATACATGAGTTCCCAATGCTGAACCTCCCTCCCACCTTTCTCCCCATATCATCTCTCTGGGTCATCCCAGTGCACTAGCCCCAAGCATCCTGTATCCTGTATCAAACCTAGACTGACGCTTCGTTTCTTACATGATAGTATACATGTTTCAATGCCATTCTCCCAAATCATCCCACCCTCTCCCTCTCCCTCTCCCAGAGACCAAAAGTCTGTTCTATACATCTGTGTCTCTTTTCCTGTCTTGCATACAGGGTTATTGTTACCATCTTTCTAAATTCCATATATATGTGTTAGTATACTGTATTGGTGTTTTTCTTTCTGGCTTACTTCAGTCTGATTCTGTAAAAAACTGGAAATTGAACTGCCTTATGACCCAGCAATCCCACTGCTGGGCATACACACCAAGGAAACCAGAATTGAAAGAGACACGTGCACCCCAATGTTCATTGCAGCACTGTTTACAATAGCCAGGACATGGAAGCAACCTAGATGTCCATCAGCAGATGAATGGATAAGAAAGCTGTGGTACCTACTTTTTATTTTTACTTTATTTTACTTTACAATACTGTGTTGGTTTTGCCAGGATTTTTAATAAGCTGCAACCACTAGCATTAGGACTTAGATCCAGAGAGCTGACATGTAGCAAATTTTGGCCCCTGTTGTCTGCTTCATATGAAAGATGCAGAAGCATTGTTGAAAACTTTAATAAAGTTTGTTACAAAGAAAAAGAAAAAAACTAAGCAAAGTACTGAAAAAAGAGCAAGATAAGTTTGGCCATTTTCATTTGCTCAATCAGCATTATTCTGGTATTCCTAGACAGTGCATTTAGACAAGAAAAATAAGATACATATACAAATATTAGAAACTGTCATGACTCAGAGTTATTATCCTCCTAGAAATGCCTATTCAATCAACTCAAAATCTAACAGAATATTCAATTTCAGTCAGTAAGCCAGATGTAAGATTAACATATGTAAATCAGTAGCTTTCCTTCAAGTCAGCCACAACCAAGTAGAAAATATAACAGTGAACACAAAAAAAATTTAAGGTTTATTCTTAGTACTATTAGAAACTGAAATACCACTGGTTTTATAAATAAGATTGTATGAGAACACAGCCATACATTATTCATATGTGTATCATGAATGGTTATTTTTGTACTACAATGATAGAGTTCAGTAGTTGTAGCAGAGACTGTGGCCTAGAGAATGGGCGATATTTATTATCTGGTCCTTTACAGAAAGTGTTGGCTGATCCTCAATCTCTGTGATCACATTCAATCCCACTGCTGGGCATACACACCAAGGAAACCAGAATTGAAAGAGACACGTGCACCCCAATGTTCATTGCAGCACTGTTTACAATAGCCAGGACATGGAAGCAACCTAGATGTCCATCAGCAGATGAATGGATAAGAAAGCTGTGGTACCTACTTTTTATTTTTACTTTATTTTACTTTACAATACTGTGTTGGTTTTGCCAGGATTTTTAATAAGCTGCAACCACTAGCATTAGGACTTAGATCCAGAGAGCTGACATGTAGCAAATTTTGGCCCCTGTTGTCTGCTTCATATGAAAGATGCAGAAGCATTGTTGAAAACTTTAATAAAGTTTGTTACAAAGAAAAAGAAAAAAACTAAGCAAAGTACTGAAAAAAGAGCAAGATAAGTTTGGCCATTTTCATTTGCTCAATCAGCATTATTCTGGTATTCCTAGACAGTGCATTTAGACAAGAAAAATAAGATACATATACAAATATTAGAAACTGTCATGACTCAGAGTTATTATCCTCCTAGAAATGCCTATTCAATCAACTCAAAATCTAACAGAATATTCAATTTCAGTCAGTAAGCCAGATGTAAGATTAACATATGTAAATCAGTAGCTTTCCTTCAAGTCAGCCCAACCAAGTAGAAAATATAACAGTGAACACAAAAAAAATTTAAGGTTTATTCTTAGTACTATTAGAAACTGAAATACCACTGGTTTTATAAATAAGATTGTATGAGAACACAGCCATACATTATTCATATGTGTATCATGAATGGTTATTTTTGTACTACAATGATAGAGTTCAGTAGTTGTAGCAGAGACTGTGGCCTAGAGAATGGGCGATATTTATTATCTGGTCCTTTACAGAAAGTGTTGGCTGATCCTCAATCTCTGTGATCACATTAGAGATGAGCCCGGTCCACATTTGCATTTGTGTTTCTAATCACACTAGTGCCTGAAGTGACTGTATTTACTGTTTTTTAAAATAGAAGTAAGTTTACAGTGGGCTTCCCTGGTGGTTTAGCAGTAAAGAATTTGCCTGCCAATGCATGAGACCCAGGTTCAGTCCCTGGGTGGGGAAGATTCCCTGGAGAAGGGCATGGCAACCCACTCCACTGTTCTTGCCTGGATAATCCCATGGATAGAGGAGCCTGCAAGGCTACAGTCTATGGGGTCAAAAAGAGTCAGACACAACTGAGAGGCTAAACAACAACAGCAGCAGCAACAAGTTTCCAATATTGTGTTACTTTCAAGTGTACATTAAAGTGATTCAATTATATGTGTATGTGTACTTTCTCAGATTCTTTTCCATTATAGGTTACTGCAAGATATTGAATATAGTTCCCCAGGCTGTATAGTAGAACCTTGTTGGTTATCTGTTTTATGTATAGTGGCTTGTATACGGTAACCCCAAACTCCTAATTTATCTCTGCCTCCCATCACTATCCCCTTTGTTAACCACAAATTTGTTTTCTGTGTCTGTGCATCTATTTCTGTTTTGTAAATAAGTTGATTTATACCATGTTTTAATACCCTGTGTAAAAATATATGATATTTGTCTTTCTCCGACTTGCTCACTTAGTATGATAATCTCCTGGAGAAGGCAACAGCACCCCACTCCAGCACTCTTGCCTGGAAAATCCCATGGATGGAGGAGCCTGGTAGGCTGCAGTCCATGGGATCGCTAAGAGTTGGACACGACTGAGCAACTTCCCTTTCACTGTTCACTTTCCTGCATTGGAGAAGGAAATGGCAACCCACTCCAGTGTTCTTGCCTGGAGAACCCCAGAGATGGGGGAGCCTGGTGGGCTGCCGTCTATGGAGTCGCACAGAGTCAGTCACAACTGAAGTGACTTAGCAGCATGATAATCTCCAGGTCCATTCATGTTGTTGCAGATGGCATTATCTTGTTCTTTTTTATGGCTGAGTAATATTCGTGTGTGTGTGTGTGTGTGTGTGTGTGTGTGTGTGTGTAAAACATCTTCTCTATCCATTCATCTGCCAGTGGACATTTAGGTTGCTTCCATTTCTTGGCTATTGTAAATAGTGCTGCTATGAATATAGAGGTGCATGTATCTTTTCAAATTAGAGGGTTTTTTTCTGAATATATGCCCAGGAGTAGGATTGCAGGATCATATGCTAACTCTATTTTTAGTCTTTTAAGGAACCTCCATACTGTTTTGCATAGTGGATGCGCCAATTTACATTCCCACCAACAGTGTTTGAGGGTTCTCTTTTCTCCACACCTTCTCCAGCGTTTTTATTTGTGGACCTTTTTTTTTTTGGAGGATAATTACTTCACAATGTTGTGTTGGTTTCTGCCACACCACAATGGAAACGAGGCATAATCATGTATGTCCTGTCCCTCCTGAGCCTCCCTCCCCCCCCCC
>SJYC01141699.1:0-15757 GCA_006408675.1 Madoqua kirkii
AGCAGTCGTTAAGGCTTCTTTTTTTTCCTATCTTTTGTTTGTTTTAGTTTGTGGAAGTGGGAATATTTGTACATAGTAAAAACTTCAAATAGGACTAAAGCACTAGTAATGAAAATATATTTAAATCTTTTTTATTCTTTGTTTTTTACCCTAAAGGGACCATACTATATAGATTATTAGGTACATAGCTTTTACACACAACTGCATACTTTAGAGATCATGCCATCAGTACATAAATCCATCCCAGTGTTCTGCATGGCTGCATGCAATTTGATTTTGCTTAGATACCACACTTAATTTAACCAGTTTCCTTATGAAGCATTTGCAGGGATAAAGCTTTTTATTTTCTGAAGTTGTTTTTATGATCATGGTTTCTCTTTGGACAGTTTCAGGTTCACCATTGCTTTGCATTGGTATCACTTAACTACAGAACTGTGAAATAGTTCAAAGATAGTGAAAAGCTCGAACCTGATATCTGGGTAGGGAAAACTCTAGACAATGCATAGTTCCTCATTGAAACACAGTATTTTCCTATTTTTTTAAATAGTATTTTATCATAGTAAGAACACCTAACTAAAATCTATACTTCCAACAGAACTTAGGAGTACAATACAGTATTGTTATCCACAGCACAATGTTGTACCGTAGATCTCTAGAACTTAACTCATTTTGCATCACTGAACCTTTATGCCCATTGATTAGCAATTCCTCAATTCCCCTCAGCCCCAGGCAACAGTTTTTTTTATATTCCTCATATAAGTGGAATCATGCAATATGTGTCCTTCTGTGACTGGCTTACTTCACTCAGCATATTAACTGCAGAGCTCATCCGTGTTGTCACATGTTACAGACTTTCCTTCTTTTTAAAGATTGAATAATATTCCGTTGTATGTATCTGCCACATTTTATTGAAATCTGTTCATCTGGCGGTGGACATTTAGGTGGTTTCTGCCTCTTGGCTGTTGTGAATAGTGCTGCAATGAATATGAGAGTATTCATATCTCTCTGAGGTCCTGATTTCAATTCTTTTGGATATTTGCCTGGCAGTGGAATTTCTAGATCATGCAGTAGGTCTACTTTTAATTTTTGGCAGAGCCTCCATACTGCTTTCTGTAATGGTCACATTATTTAACATCCTCACTAAGATTGTGCAAGGGTTCCAGTTTCTCTGCATCCTCGCCAGCGCTTGTTGTCTTTCTATAATAGCTATCCTAGCAGATGTGAGGTGATAGTTCATTGTGGTTTATATAGGAAAGTACCAAAGGTAGAGCTTCCATTGTTCTCTCCCCATGGAGTCATTGACAGTGTTACTGCTATGACATTGATGTGTGACAATACATACGAAGTTATTGCTAACCAGGAAAGCTCACTGGAGCTTTCATGTCCAGAATTTTTTGTTTCTATTTGTTAAATTTATTTGGCTGCACTGAGTCTTAGTTGCAGCATATGGAATCTAGTTCCCTGATCAGGGATAGAACCCACGCACCCTGCATTAGGAGCGTGGAGCCTTAGCCACGGGACCACCAGGGAAGTCCCCAGAGCTTTTACTGGGGCTTGATCACATACTACCCATGGGCCTTCCTTATTTTTGAGAGCCCTTCCAGAGGTAGAACTGATATCTTTCATCCAAAGCTCCCATCATCAATCTTATTATTTGACTCTCTTGTGGTCAGGGCTTCCCTGATGGATCCATGGTTAAAGAATCCACCTGCAGTGCAGGAGACACAGGAGACACAGGTTTAATCCCTGGGTGGGAAAGATCCCTTGGAGAAGGAAATGGCATCCATTGTGGTATTCTTGCCTGGAACATCCCATTGACAGAGGAACCTGGCGGATTACATTCCAAAGGGTCACACAAAGAGTCGGACACAACTGAGTGACTAAATGCACAAACACACGCATATAAACACACGCATATGTGCGTGTGTGTGCACGTGCACACACACACACACACACATCTTGTGGTCAATGTCCCAAAGCAGGCAAAGATGTTCCAATCAGACATGATATTCCAAGGGAGTAGAGATCATGTCCCAATAGCCAAGGAAAGAGGCGAGACATCTTTTTGGGTAAGGTTAACTCTTAACTACACAGGGGGGCCCTAAACAAATTCTTTAAACTACTTCAATTCTCAGGTCTGGAAATTACAAATATGAATAACAACATGAAGCACTCTTACATACTGAGTGCTTACCAAGTGTGATGCCTAGAGTTAAGACTTTTACATGCATTGTATTATTTAATCTTAGGTTTTATCATTAAATCCTGTGAGGTGAGCCCTGCTGGCCCTGATATGTGCATAAGACAGTGACACTCAGAGAGTCTGGGGAATGTGGCTTTGACTCAGAAATTCTGATAGAGTTAAATTCCAGCCTTGGTTGGACAGACTCCAAGCCCTTCCTTTTAACTATGAGACTTCATACCTTCTAGTTAGTGTGCTTTGAATGAACTGATTCAGGCCAAAGTGTCAGCATAAAATAGATTTTTTAAAAACTGAGCAATTGTGTTGGTAAAATGGCTTCTTATATCCTATCATCACTTAGGTGCAAAGAGGATGATTGATCACTCACTGCTTCCGCCTGGGACAACACAGAAAGCTGTGTTAAGCATTGAAATACCAGCCTTGTGAGGTTAGCTGAGGGAAGCATGGTGGTGAAGGACTTTTTTCTTTTTTTCCTAAGCTGTTGGCAGAGTCTCAGTCATTACAACAACGTTGAAATCTAATCTATCTTGTGTGGTAAATGTTGTGGGCATTTGTCTGTCTCCATCTGGGAAATTTCAATAGTGTAATTTTCACCTGCCAAACCTGTGCAGGGAGATGATGAGAATTAACAGTGTGATTTGAAAGAGCTCATAGCTATTGCTCATAAAGGTGAGGACTGAGAACACAGTGTTCTCAGAGTAACTTGTAGATATGCATGTTGCTCAAAGGTGAATTTGCTCTACTAGTTCATGGGCTGGTAGGACAGTTTTGCTGTAGTGTCCCTTTGAATGTCATCTGAATAATACATGATTATGGTACTTTTGTTGTTTGTGCAGTTGTATACTGAGAGTTTTAAAGTAATGAGATGTTTTCTGTTTCTAGAAAAGAAAAATGTGAAGAGGTAGGCTATGAGTTGTGTAGCCACAAGAATAGACAAGGAATGAAGACAGCTCAGACTTTATTTAAGTGCTATTTGTGGAGGTGATAGAAATGCTCTTAGAACTTTATTTGTTGTTGTTTAAATCCAAAGATATGCATGTGGAAGAAAGTCACTGACAGTGGTAGCAGAAGTGTCTTTTTTTCCCCTGCAAAATGCATCCAAGGACCAAACTCGGGCCCTTGGCAGTGAAAATAGGTGGTCCTAACCACTGGACTGCCAGGGAATTTACAAAGAACTGGAGATCAGCTCCTAATCCCAGGATATTCTCTCTTTTACAGAAGAAACAAGTCAAAGTCAATTCACGGTGTCCTTGGAAAATTCAAAACCCAAAGGCTAAGTGATAGATGATCTTGGAATGGCCAGCACCATCACTAATGAACACAACTCTTTTTAATAGAATTTTTTTTAATATAGGACAGTGTAAGCCTAGGTTTTGCTGTGATTTGAAACTAGTAGGCATACTTACAGGAGTCAAGCTTATGTTTCTGCCCCTACCATCTTTCCCCCACTCTTCCTATAGGTAACTTCCTTTATAAAAGTTTGGTTTACACTCTGTTTTTCTTATTATAAACAAATATGTGTAGATACTCTTATGCTTCTTTTTAGTTACATAATAGAATAGTGTGTGTGTTGCATGTATGTATCTGTGCATGTGCGTGTATATGTGTGTGTGTGTCTGTGTATATATACATCTTGCCTTTTCACTTGATGATATATCCTGGCAATCATTCCAAAGTAATATTAGAGATATACTGCATAAGTTTTCACAGCTATACTGTTCTGTTATGTGAGTGTACCCTAGTTTACTCAACCAGTCTCCTAGTGATGGGCATTTGCGTGTTTCTGAGTCTTTTGCTATTATAAATAATGCTTTAGCAAATAGTCTTGTGCATATACTTTTTTCATATCTTTGCTAGTGCATACATTCCCTTCTCCAGGCGATCTTCCCAACCCAGGGACTGAAGCCACGTCCCTGTGTCTCCTGCATTGCAGGCGGACTCTGTACCCACTGAGCCACCAGGGAAGCTGATTCTGAGGTTGACTATTCTTAATTATATTGTTAATTGCAAGTCATGTTGCCTCCATATTCCCTTATGTAAACTCCTGCATATTGTGAGTGTAGAGGTGGAGGCTAGAGGGATGAATCCTTAACAAAGGCCTGGGGCTGCCCAGGAGCACAGTGGAGGGATATTGGCTTAGATCAGGGGGTGGGGGCAGGCTGGTTTTTCTGTACTGCACAATGAGGCAACTTGAGCAGAGTTAATGAACCTCTGTGTACTTTTGCCCTCACCTCTGAAGAAGAGGTGGTGAGAACATTACCTATCTGATGGGGCTGTGTGGGAGGAAATGAGAGAAGCCCTGAAAATTCTCAGCCTTCTGGCAGAGGCCAGCATCACTGACAAATGCTGGCAAATGATACCCAAGCTTCCCTGCAACGTTTCTACTTTGCTTCCAGAGCTTTGCTCTCCTGTGTGTCCTCCTGGCTGCCTGGCCACTCTGTTTCTTTTGCTGATGTTTGCGTGGATGTCAATGCTTCATTTATGTCCCTCCCTCCTCAAAACAGAGCTCAGAACAGGAACTTGAGAAAGATGTTGATTGGAGATGGCTTCCTAGGTTAGGGTTTCCAGAGTTAGCAAATAAATAAAGAATGCCCCATTCATGTTGCATTTCAGTTTAAACAATGCATACTTTTAAAAGTATTTTTAGTAAAAGAGAAAAAAATTTTAACTGTCCTGTGTTTAATCTGACAGCCCTATCCCATGAGGCATCATGGAAAAAATGAGCAGTGAGACACAGAGGGAATGAAACCTGAAGAGCATGTGAATGAGTCATTAGACCACGAGGAGGCCAGTGGGGCTCAGACCTTCGGAGGGGCCATGCAGAATAAGACTCACCATTGCCTTTTCCAGGGCTGGTGAAACTGGAGCGTCCCTTCTAAGGGTTGCCCCTGGGAAGCTGAGTCTGCAGCACGCCCCTATTTGAAGCCTCTCACACTTCAGGCAATGCCCTGTGAGAAGTTCCATTTGACCTTGCATTCTTGCTTTGTAGCCATTTTTACATGTGCCATAAATTATCTCATGATTATTTTCAGTGTGCTTATCTCCTTTCATTAGACTAAGCTCTATATAAGCAGCGTTTTGTCTTTGTCGCTGCTGGAGCCCTAGAGTTTAGCCATGTCAACATGTATTGAGAGAAGGAATCTGTTAGTGGTCACTGCTGTGCAATAGATGTTAGTGACATAGAAGGAGCTTCCTTGTGGGCTGAGCCCAGTGCGTGGGAGGGCAGACAGTCTCCCGAGTGCTCCACTGACTGGAAGAGGGGCTTGTCCTAAGAACCTTTTACCTGCTCCTTGATCTGAACACCTGTTGTCCCAACTGAGGACCTGCTACAGACAAGGAATCTGCGTAATCCCACTCAGAATGAAAGCTGCCGCTATAAATGTCCTTTAAGCACCTATTGTGCATACAGCCCGTATCATAGCAGGTGCCATGGAGGGATGCATATGTGGGTTCGGTGGGGTGCTCCTCCCTCTCTCCACGAACTAATCTTGGTAGATGAGACATGCGTGAAAAGCTTTAACATGGGGCGGCACTGAAGTATAACTGGTGACCTGGTGTTGTCTTCCCCATCTCCCTGGTCTGTAGGTTAGTCATCTAGATCCCACTTCGCACAGAAATCCAGAATCAGAGAGGAAATAAATACTTAGGCACTTCCGTCATGAGGCTGAGCGGGGAGTTCCATCATTGCCTCTGTAAAAAGCCTCTGTCATTACTGAATGAGTGCAGATCACAGTGGCCCTCCCTCTTGGTGGGGGTTCCTTTGTCTTGCCCACTGGTGTCTAACTGTTGGCAACTGAGTTCCCGACCTGAGCCCCCCACCCCTCCCCAGCCTCCTATGCTCCCCACATCCCAGAGCAGGGCTGTGCTTCTGCATCACTCTCCATTAACAGTTCTTCCTCCAGCAGTCTGTCTGGTTCCCAGCTTTTCTTTAAAAACCAGAGCCTGATCTCGTCCTCCTGACAGTACTCATTAAACCAAGTTTCTCATCATTGGATAAGGCACAGTTGCCCATGCACAGACTTGCAGATGCTTGGCTGTGGAATCTTCCACAGACCAAGGGCCAGGGTCATACAGGAAAGTCTCCATCCTCCAGGACAAGCACAGATCACGTCCCCTCTTCCCTGGGTGTGAGCATTTGCCTGAACTGAAGAGGAGGCCATCTTGCCCTGAACACCATCCACGCCTGATGGCGAGATCTCTTCCGACATCTCTGTTGAGCCCTCGTGCGCGTGGTTAGGTTTATTACCAGGCCCCAGCATCTACCCCTGCCACAAAACGTGCATGGTATGGTTTGTGTCAACCTGCAGGCCTCATTAAGTGGTTTTGAAAGTTGACACCTGGACAGTGGTGGGCAAGGAAGAGAGAGACTCGGATAGTCATGACCTGGGGGTCAGTGGGAAAATGGCAGGGATTCAAGATGAGCAGGAACCCTACTGAACTGCCAGTATTGGGTGACACCTGTCGCTGGCCCTAGGAATCAGATAAAATTATATCAGTCATCTCCTCTCTGTCTGCTCTCTGCTCTCCAATATGTCTGTTTGAAATACATAGATGCTTCCAAGAGCCTTTGTGTGGTGAAGCCCTCAGAATATTCCAGAAGGCTATGGCAGCTTTGAGTGATGAATGTGTGCGTATTCAGTTCAGTCCAACTCTTTGAGATCCTATGGACTGTAGCGCTATGTCCATGGGATCCCCCAGGCAAGAATACTGGAATGGTTTGCCATTTCCTTCTTCAGAGGATCTTCCTGACCCAGGGATGAAGCTCAAGTCTTCTGCATTGCAAGTGGATTCTTTACCACTGAGCCACCTGGGAAGCCTGTGGCAGCTTTGAAGTCACTTGGAAAAGAATTGCTCTCTATTCTGAATTAAAAGTATAATTCCGTGATAATCTTTGTATTACTCTGAATTTTGAGAGAGTTGAAAAATTGTGGCATTTCTTTCATAATATAGCTGTTTGGGATTTTACATTTATGTACAAATATTCAGCTTTGAGACCTGTATTCAACTTTTCAATTAAAATTTTATGCAGAGCCAAATTAGGCCTGCAAACATATAGTATATTTGTAATTTTCGTTCTTTTTAATTATAGTTTCATTCAGCCCTCAATAGGAACATTTGTTTTCTTACCTATAGTCTACAAAACAGAAAAAATTAGTTTCGATTTTGTCGGTTGTATTTATACATTTCTAGGAAAGAAGTGTAGTGTTATCTTATTTCATTTAAATTAAAAATTTTCTTCTGATAATATTATAGAGGAAGACATATGCCGTTAAGGAGTGCCACTTTTAAATGCATTTTTAAGATTTAAGTTTTTCATATCTTTGTATGAACTCTTCTATTTCTTCCCAACCTAAACATTATATCTATTAAATACTTTACATTTTTTCTCAATTCAAAATGATAGTGTAGGAATAGAAACAAATTCAGGCTTTTATGAAATCTGCTCTAACATCCATGGAATGATGAGTTGGGATTAAAAACAAAAAGAAGAATTTTTGTTTTGATTTCTTTGAAATGAAGAGTATTGTTGAAATTTACCCTTACTGGTATGTTGTGTATACACCCAAAACTACTCTCTAATATCTGGAAAAATAAAATACATTTATGTGAGAGATAACTGTAGACTTATGCCATCTGGAGACCTGGTTATAACGACATAATGTCAGTGAGATCCTCCCAGCAGGATGGAGTTCATCTGGCAGCTTCTGTTGGATCTGGGAAATTCAGAACTGGCCAGCCTTCCCTCTTAGTCCTGACTCCCAGCATACACGTCTGTAGTTACCGCAGGGAAAAGACATTGTTGCCTATCAGCCTCTTGCTCTCTTGCTCCACAACCAGCACTGCCCCGCCCCCGTACAGAGCTTGACTTACTGAGTCTTGACCAGCAGAATCCGCAGGACTCCCCAAAATAGGCAAGGTCGGAGTTTCTAACTCCCTTTTCCCTTTTTGGAGCACTCACCCATACTGAGTCACAGCCACATCCCTGGCGCTTAGCAGTTGACAGAAGGCATGCCTTTCAGGGGAGAAGGAAGGTTTCATGAAGCTGGCCTGAGTACGATTTTCAGTAGGGGAGAGACTGCATGCCGGGAACACACATTTCATTCCCCAAATGCTCCATCAAAGCAAATCTAGCTGTCTGAAGGCTCCTTATATTTAGTAAAAATCAATAGCCTGATGTATCCACACTGGATTTCCTCCTGAACAAGCTTTCAGTTTCCTGTGGGCCTTTCCCCAGGCTCCCTATCAGAACTTGGATTTTCCCTTTGAATGCTCTGCTTCACTGGAAGTCCAGTCATGCAAGAGAGTGTGGCGTCAGTTAACCTCAGCGCCACTGGCAGAAGCCTCTCCCAAATACTGCAACAGGCACCTCTTACACCCTTTCTAGTTAATTCCTCCTCTCTTAAGGTTAAAGTCAGAGTGCGATTGTGGATTATTGTTTTCTTCTCCATGCTAGAGCAGTGCTGTGAAACCATTTTATAGGAGTTCTGTAAAGAGAGTATGGAGTTATCACAGAGTGAGTGTGGACAATTTACAAGTATCTGTATCTCTTAGCCTGTGGTTTTCCAAAAACAGAGCCTGAGAAAATGGCTTGTGTGCAGAGAGTTTTATTTGAGACCTGACCCAAGGATGTAGGAGCAAAAGCTTGAAGCTGGGATGAGGAGGATCAGTTGGTAAATCTGGGAAGTAGGGAAGCCAATGCAAAGATGTGTCATGCAGTCAGCTCCTACTCTAAGCTTGTTGTCATCTCCGACTCTTTTTTCAACCCCATAAACTGTAGCCTGCCAGGCTCCTCTATTATCCATAGGATTTCTCAGACAAGAACACTATAAAGCTACTATACTGGATTACTATTTCTTTCTTCAGGGGATCTTCCCGATCCAGAGATCGAATCCATGTCTCTTGCATTGGCAGGGGGATTCTTTACCACTGAGCACTGTGGCTTTTCCTACTCTAGACTACTCATGCCGGATGACCCAGACCCCTCCCAGGAGCCTTAGGAGACGCATCTCAGAGCTGTCTGCCCAGGGCACAAAGGAAGGAACATTTACCCTTCAGGTCCCAGCCCCAGTGACCAACGGTAGATCTACACATGTTCATTTCCACACATGCTTTCTGCTTGTATTTGCATGAGGGTACATGGATTCCTCTGAGGGCCTATGCTGTGGTGTTGAGGAAACCTTGGGGCAGGGAGAAGAAGCAAGAGGCATGACATGTAGACAGCCGCTGTCAGGTTACATATATATGAAAGCGCTGGCCACCATGCACGTAACGTAACCAAAATGGTGTGCTTCCTTAGGATCTCAGTGTAGCCATTTATTTTGAGAGTGAGATGGAACTCCCAGCAGGGAAGTGGGAGAGTGAGACAGGGGCAGGAAGACAGCCCATGAATGGTACGTTATCCAGACTGCTGTTTCTGTGGACAATTGGAACTTAATTCCATTGGAGAGCTCTCAGAGCCAGTAATAGAAAATATGCTTCTGGATTTTTTTATCCAAGAGTGAGAGAACCAGGGTGTTTATGCCATTTCACACCAGTGACTGACTATGGGCTTGGGAGCATTCTGTCCCTAGTACTTTATAAATATGGCCAAACAAGGCTCCAGCAATGCTCTGAAAGAAATGTATGTACTGTCTGGTTGGAAGGCAGACTGGTGGGCAGGCATGCAATTAAGTGAGCGTGTAGGGGCTGGACACTGCCGACAAGCTGCTGCAGTCCTTGACAAACACATTTTATTCGTAGTACTCTTATTTCTGCAGGAGAGTCTTTTATTAAAGGGACTGCTGGGTTAAATTATATATTTTTATCAATTACAATAGATGCTACCTAATTGCTTTCCAAAAGAAATGTCATAATTCACATTTCCACCAGTAGATTTTGAAACTACTCTTTCTCCTATTAGCAATGAATGTTATGATTCTTTCAAAGTTTTGCCAGTCTGGTAAATGTAACATGATGTCTTACTACTTAAAAAAATATTATCCTGATTATTATTTTTGTTCATTGGCCAAATGGATTTACCCTTCCAGAAAATACCTCTTCAGATTCTTTATCCCCTTCTTTTGGTAGGTTGATTTTCCCTTTTGGGCAATTTTTAAGAGTGCTTTGTGTATTATTTATACTAGCCTACTGTCTGTTCTAGGTTAGAAATATTTTTTCAAGTCTCTTCTTTGTCTATCAAAACTTTGTCAAAATTTTTTTATAACAGAAGTTTTATGGAACATTTTCTGGATGTACTGTATTGTGATAAAGATGCCAACACTTGCTGTTACATACCACTAAGAAGGAAAAAACCTGTCAATTAAATTGCTACAGTGCTTTCTCATAAATTTAACCTTGTGTTTGCAGTGGGGACTTTTTTCAGTCTTTAATATTGACAGTATAGTTTTGTAGCACATTAAAGAACACTGGTTTTGTTACTACTGCCTACTTGCTTCATTGTCTTGTATTTCCTTATTAAACTATATATAGCTGGAAGTTTGGGCTTCCCTGGTAGCTCAGTGGTAAAGAATCCTCCTGTAATGAAGGAGACGAAGGTTCAATTCCTGGGTTGGGAAGATCCCCTGGAGGAGGGCATGGCGATGCACTCCAGTATTCTTGGCTAGAGAATTCCCTGGACAGAGGAGCCTCACAGGCTACAGTCCATGGGGTCGCAAAGAGTCTGACACAACTGTAGTGATTGAGCAACACAGCTGGAAGTTTAGCATCAGCTTCTGGTCAATTTCAGCAGGAAGTTTCTGATGCTTTGATATTCTGCTCCTTCATGATAGTGCTGCATGAATTGGTCACAGTGGCCTCTTTTCTTTTGAAAGCATTTTCATCTTTTTCAAGAAATTTGGCAGTTTCTTCAGTCTCCATCTCAAGGTTTGGTGTCAATAAGCAATACTTTTCCATGTATCTCAACAGCAAAATGTAGTGTAGTTACAGTCATTTGTGAGTATTTTCCTTTTTGACCCCACAGAGTACTTGGCTATTTGCTCTGGGTGAGGCATGGAACAGGTAGTTATTCCTCCAGTGGTGATGGGCATTGGCTTCTCAACGATCCAAGTCATGTCAGTATACTGTTTTATGCCTTTCTATGTACCCAGTAACATTTTATTTCAGTCTCAAATCACTGTACATTTAGGAAGCCATTTTTAAAATGGCAACCAAACGCAGCAAGGGAGATGCCAACAATGCATCAGTTGTTTTTTCACTGCTGTGTCTAACTCTTTATGATCCCATGGACTGTAGCCCACCAGGCTCCTCTGTCCATGGGATTTCCCAGGCAAGAATAATGGAGTGGGTTGCCATTTCCTCCTCCAGGGCATCTTCCCAGACCAGAGATCGAACCCTCATCTCCTGCAGGCGGGGTTTTTTGCCGCTGAGCCACCAGGGAAGCCCAACAATGAATGTATATGACTGTTGAAATGATAGCAGTATCAGTAGTCATGACCAAATCTGAGCATGCTCAGACACATAAAACTAGGTCACAAATGGACAGTTACATCCAGGTTCAGAGATGTGAAATGAGAGGGAATGTATACATCTTGGGATCAGTAAAATAAGATACATAAATTTTCTTATCTTCCTTTTTAGACTAGAGCAAGAATGGTTTGAGCTTCCCTTTAGGGCCAGTTCCAGTCAGAACACCTATCTTTACGCTGTGTAATGAAACAGAGACAACTCCCATGAGTACTGATATAGGTGCTGGTGGCCCCATGTCATTCCACTCAGGGAATGCTCTGACCTTTCATTTTCTACCTTCTTGCAAAATACCAGGTGATTGGTCAGTACCACAGGTAGTGGTACTATGTGATCATGCTTTTCACTTTCAATATACCGTGGGCTGGAAAACTACAATGCCAGGAAAAGATGCTTTCCAGGCCAGAAATTGGACGAAGGACAATTATAGAAGGCGGGTGTGGTAAAAACAAAATTACAAAAGCAAGGGTCTGGGACTTGAGTCTTGTGTTGTTATTGCATCTCTCCCTTCTAGTTTTACCCAGTAGCACAGCTCACACCTCTAGATTTCTGTATCAGGGAGATGTTGTCCATCAGTTGCTGCTTCTAATATGTTTCCATCTCTGCCGATGCTGCTTTCCCAGTTTAGAGCTTATTTTTGCCCTCTGTCAGTGGGAGCCTCCCAGGGCCCCTTGGTGCTTGAGCAGAGGCTGCTATAGCTCTCCATCCTGCAGAAAACTGGGGACCACCAAATAAGACCACCAAAAGCCAGGCATGAGTCACTGTCCTAAGAAGGACAGGCTGATTGTTGCTGGGGTCCTCTGTTGAGCAGTTTCTCCCCCTAGTCTTGGGTACCCAGCAAACTTGAGGCCACTAGGTCCAAATCAGGGAGAGTTGAACTGGGTCCTCCCACCACACAAACCATAGCTGCATGCCCCCACTTCCCTCCACCCCTCCTTTCCCGGTGCCTCCTGCCCATTTCTCTGGGTTCTGTTTTTTGTTACCCCCAAACTGTTTAAACTTCTCATTGTGAGATGTAACACATCCAAGAAATTAGGCAAAAATGCAAAGATAGAGCTTTTTTAAAAAAAGTTTTGCAGAGTGAGCACCCATACAATTAACACTTGTTTGGATCACTGTACAGCTGTTGAAGGAAAATTAGTTACAGCTACACATAAAAGTGTGAATGAATCTCAAAACATAATGTTCAGTGAAAATGTTGGTTCCAGGAGAATGTATACAGTATGATGATTGTATTTTTAAAGTTCAAAGACACATGAAATTAAATAGTTATAAAGAAAAAATAATTATAAAGAAAAGCAAGAGAAAGTTAACCACAGAATTCTAGACTGTGGTTATCTCAGAGGGGCAGGATGGGATGCAAATGAGAATGGGTCATTGGGGACTCTTAAAGAAGCAAGTGTTCACATGTGCTTATAGTTTTGGAATTCTTTATTATACACATGTACTTTATAAATTATTTTGCATCTACTCAATATTGAATAGCAATCTTAAAAAAAGAATACATTAACCATAGAGAGGCTATAATTAGTATCTCCTGATCTAAGCCAGATCAGAAGAGCCAATGTATTTTTCTCCTCTGGTCTCACTTTTCCCATCCAATCTACTGTAGGCTAGGAAAATACAACCCCCTTGCATTCAGCATATATGTGGGTGTTTGTACTTACTGCTTTTTGACATATTAGAAGTTGGCAAACACAAAGTGAAAAAAGATATGAGGCATAAGATGGAGCTCCAAGATGGTTGGTAAAAAATGAGAAAAATGCAAGGATAAGCAAGGAAGAAATGACTGGGGACCAACTAAAATAAAGAAAAATGATTAGAGAACATTGCTTTACATTAATGTACAGGGGACACCTATACACTCCTGGCTGATTCATGTTGATGTATGACAAAACCACAATATTGTAAAGTAATGAGTCTCCAATTAAAATTAATTAATTAATTAAAAATTTTAAATGAGAAAAGTGCAAAGATGAGCAGGGAAGAAACGACTGGGGACAAACTAAGATAAAGATGATTACGAATTAAATGTGTACACACCGTCATAACCATAGAAATGGCAGAGGATGCAGCCAGGTGATGACTCCACAAGGTTTCTCAAAGAGTCAAAGACTGCAGAGAAAAGGGGATTTTTAAGTCCTCCTTCTGCCACATAATGATATTGTATAGTTGTTCTGTATATGTTTTGTAGACAAAGATTCCTTACCTTGTGGTCAAAGGGACCTTATATTCTAGATATTTGACTGAACTATACTGTTCATATCAGTGATTCAGCATTGAAAATACTGTTCAATGGAATCAACAACAGGACTGTATTCCCAAGAGAGTGATCTTAATAAGGAGGCAGCCATGGTCCTGTTCCTTGGCTGACAGAAACTGACACCATCCATGACAGTCACACACGAATGATCTCTTTAGGGAACCTCGTGTGTGTGTATTTAGAATGTTGTCAGTAAATATTGACTATTATGTTTAGAAGAATATGTATGACACTAAACTTGTGATAGACATCTTTGGCTGCCTCCCCAGGACCATTCTTTCCTATTCACAGCTATCAAAACTCTAGTTTTACTCAGGAAAAATTGGATCCAGCACTAGAGGGTGAACCATGATTAATGAAACCATAATGGCAGTCCTCTTGTCCTTTGGTTAGCGGTCGGTTGATGGGTGAGTGTGTGACCCAGTTCTAGCAGGAGATGGAATGGCAGCCTTGTAGGGGAGATTCTGGAGGAGCAGAAATATTAAAATCTTACAAAGAAAAAACCTTTTTGCCTCTTCCTCCACTTAGTGCTTTGAACTCTGCTTTGGAAAGATGTTCTCTTTAGAGCTGGGCCAATAAAACCAAGGAAGGTAAAGACTCAGAGTCCTTAGTGACACCATCGCCCTTCTGAGCTAACCCTACATCAGCTACCAACAGACTTCATGTAATAACAATAAACTTCTTTATGTTAATTAGGTTTTCTGTGATTTGCATCACATAAAAAAGACATAATGAGTGAAGTGAATGAATGCTGATCTACATTTGTGTAAACATACCTGAATCACTGACTCTATTTTGTTATCACTTATCATATCCAAAGCACATGCCGTATGGACTAACACTGAACAAATAATTATTAAAATTATTGAATAAATAAATAATAAATGGAAATGAAAATTAAAAAAATCAAATTCCAAGGTAAACCTTAGTGGACACAATTTGATGTTTCTGTAAAACTGTGTACTTTACTGCCTAAGCTCCACGAGTAGTTAGAGATGTTGCAAATTGCCAAATGCGTATTTGATTTGGTTAGATATATGCTAAATTTAGGAAATGGAATGCAAATAAGAAGAGACTAAAAGCTTTTCCTGGCTCTGACATAAGGTACTTTGGCAGGGGAAAAAACTCAATAGTGGAACTAGAATGAAGAATTTGGTGTAAATTGAAGAGACTCATCTAAAAATTCAACTTACATCATCTTTTAATATATTTCAGTTACCCAGAAGAATATATATATAGCATTCTGAGGAATATGTTGATCTATAACTCCCATTTGAAAATGAAATTCTCCCACAATGGTGCCACTTTAATACCCCCTAAAGCAGCCCAATGTGCTTCTTCCCTTAGTCCCTCCCAGTTGGCCTCTTCGCAGATTCTCTTAGATTAGAAACTATACAGGAAGTCATTTAATGCAGGTCATGATTTTGATCTTATTTACAGAGATTTCTGCCAGCTGATAAGTATTGAGAGGGTAACAGACAGGAAGGCTAGAGGTCCCCAAGTGGAGGAAATAGACTGCAAGTGTTAGACATTTTTTTTCTCTCTGTTAGTCAGCAGGAGGAAACAAACTACAAGTGTCAGACATTTTTTCCCCCCTTCTCTGTACATAATTTCTATACAAAATCTCCAAGCCAGGCTTCAACAGTACATGAACCGTAAACTTGCAGATGTTCAAGCTGGATTTAGAAAAGGAAGAGGAACCAGAAATCAAATTACCAGCATCCGTTGGATCATAGAAAAAGCAGGAGAATTCCAGCAAACATCTATTTCTGCTTTATTGATTATGCCAAAGCCTTTGACTATGTGGATCACAATAAAGTGTGGAAAAT
>SJYC01141706.1:0-18606 GCA_006408675.1 Madoqua kirkii
TTGCCTTTTCATACTGTTCATGGGGTTCTCAAGGCATGAATCCACCTCAGGTATACATGTGTTCCCCATCCTAAAACCCCCTCCCACCTCCCTCCCCATGCCATCCCTCTGGGTCATCCCAGTACACCAGCCCCAAGCATCCAGTATCATGCATTGAACCTAGATTGGTGATTCATTTCATATATGATATTATACATGTTTCAATGCCATTCTCCCAAATCATCCCATCCTCTCCCTCCTCACAGAGTCCAAAAGACTGTTCTATACATCTGTGTCTTCTTGCTCTCTTGCATACAGGGTTATTGTTACCATCTTTCTAAATTCCATATATATGCGGTAGTATACTATATTGGTGTTTTTCTTTCTGGCTCACATCGCTCTGTAGAATAGGCTCCAGTTTCATCCACCTCATTAGAACTGATTCAAATGTATTCTTTTTAATAGGAGTCCTTTTTTAATATAAAGAAAATGAGACAAAGTTGGGAAGTTATGGGTTATCTAAAGGAGCTACACAAGAAATGGAGTCATTTCACAGATCTAGCAAAGCCAAAATCCATTTCATTAGCACCCAAAGGAAACATACTTAATAGGAGCCATTGCCAGGAGAGAGTTTCCATGGTATTTTCTGTTTCCAAGGACCATCTTAGGGGGTAGAAAGTTGTAAATGGCACCTGTTGAGGTGTCTCTCTTATAGGTGCTTTGGAGAGCTTCACCGTATTGAATAATTGGTCCCCAGAATAAACTCTGTTTTGCTAATGTATTTTAAACATTATATGAATCCATTAATTCTCAGTGAAGCATTACTCATCAGAACTCGTTTTGCAAGGCTGAATATCAAAGTAGTTTTTGAAATGAGAATAAACCTAGAGCCATTTATTACTAGTGATTCCACCAGCAGTTCTAACAACTCAGCCCTGCCAAGCAGAGGTCAGACCATACTCTGCCTTCTTTTGTTCTACTGTGCAAGATGAATGCTGACCAAGAGGTGTGCTCCCACCAGTGTGGATGAGGGTGATTATCAGTTTCCTCAAGAGCAGTGCAGGGGTGTATTGGGGTAAGTGTTCTAAGCTATTTGACCTAAGGCAGATTTACATTTTCTTTCCTTCAGCAAATATTTCTTGAGGGCCTCCCCTGCTTCAGATGCTACATTTCCAGTATGTTTTGTTACAAATAAGGTAAACTATTTTCCACATACAATTTGCCTCTCCTGTCCTTCTGCCTCTGAAAAGCCCACACTCTAAACAGTGAACTTTGTCAGCCAGCTCTTAGCCTGACACATCTGTGCAAGTGGGAAGGAAAGAGTTAACAGCTGATCTGCAATCCCTGGGGTCACATCAGGGAAAAATTACCTGAACAGATCATGTGGATTTGTTTGCTGGACTTTGTGATGATATTTGCTAATTGGGTATCCTTAGTGATGGAATGTTTTTGTCAGGATATACCAGATTTGTATAGGATTATCCCTGGAGTTTGTGGGTTTCATGGCCAGCTGGAAAATATCATTGTCATCCTTTTAATTATCAGAATATAAAATTAATAAGTTTCATGACAAAAATAGCTCCTTTTGTATAAGTGATTGCTGTTGTTCAGTCACTAAGTTGTGTCCGACTCTTCAAAACCCCATGGAAGGCAGCACGCCAGGCTTCCCTGTCCTTCACTATCTCCCAGAGTTTGCTCAAACTCATGTCCATCGAGTCAATGATGCCATCCAACCATCTCATCCTCTGTCGTCCCATTCTCCTCCTGCCCTCAATCTTTCTCAGTATCAAGGCCTTTTCCAATGAGTCTGCTCTTCGCATCAGGTGGCCAAAGGATTGGAGCTTCAGCTTCAGCATCCATCCTTGCAATGCATAATCAAGGTTTATTTCCTTTAGAATTAGCTGATTTGATCTCCTTGCAGTCCAAGGGACTCTCAAGAGTCTTCTCCAACACCACAGTTCAATTCTTTGGGGCTCAGCCTTCTTTATGGTCCAGTTCTCACATCTGTACATGACTACAGATATCCTGTATGTTAAATCTGGGCCAGGGCCACCCCATCCCAAGGCTGTGATTTTCTGAGAACAGAAATCATTTCTTACTCCTCTTTGTAAGACCATGCCCAGCACAGTACCTGTCTCTTATACACATCTAGATGTGTATAAGAGACAGGTATTGCTCTTTACAGCATTGAACCTTGCTTCTATCACCAATCACATCCACAGCTGGGTATTGTTTTTGCTTTGGCTTCATCCCTTCATTCTTTCTGGAGTTATTTCTCCACTGAGCTCCAGTAGCATATTGGGCACCTACTGACCTGGGGAGTTCCTCTGTCAGTATCCTATTATTTTGCCTTTTCATACTGTTCATGGGGTTCTCAAGGCATGAATCCACCTCAGGTATACATGTGTTCCCCATCCTAAAACCCCCTCCCACCTCCCTCCCCATGCCATCCCTCTGGGTCATCCCAGTACACCAGCCCCAAGCATCCAGTATCATGCATTGAACCTAGATTGGTGATTCATTTCATATATGATATTATACATGTTTCAATGCCATTCTCCCAAATCATCCCATCCTCTCCCTCCTCACAGAGTCCAAAAGACTGTTCTATACATCTGTGTCTTCTTGCTCTCTTGCATACAGGGTTATTGTTACCATCTTTCTAAATTCCATATATATGCGGTAGTATACTATATTGGTGTTTTTCTTTCTGGCTCACATCGCTCTGTAGAATAGGCTCCAGTTTCATCCACCTCATTAGAACTGATTCAAATGTATTCTTTTTAATAGGAGTCCTTTTTTAATATAAAGAAAATGAGACAAAGTTGGGAAGTTATGGGTTATCTAAAGGAGCTACACAAGAAATGGAGTCATTTCACAGATCTAGCAAAGCCAAAATCCATTTCATTAGCACCCAAAGGAAACATACTTAATAGGAGCCATTGCCAGGAGAGAGTTTCCATGGTATTTTCTGTTTCCAAGGACCATCTTAGGGGGTAGAAAGTTGTAAATGGCACCTGTTGAGGTGTCTCTCTTATAGGTGCTTTGGAGAGCTTCACCGTATTGAATAATTGGTCCCCAGAATAAACTCTGTTTTGCTAATGTATTTTAAACATTATATGAATCCATTAATTCTCAGTGAAGCATTACTCATCAGAACTCGTTTTGCAAGGCTGAATATCAAAGTAGTTTTTGAAATGAGAATAAACCTAGAGCCATTTATTACTAGTGATTCCACCAGCAGTTCTAACAACTCAGCCCTGCCAAGCAGAGGTCAGACCATACTCTGCCTTCTTTTGTTCTACTGTGCAAGATGAATGCTGACCAAGAGGTGTGCTCCCACCAGTGTGGATGAGGGTGATTATCAGTTTCCTCAAGAGCAGTGCAGGGGTGTATTGGGGTAAGTGTTCTAAGCTATTTGACCTAAGGCAGATTTACATTTTCTTTCCTTCAGCAAATATTTCTTGAGGGCCTCCCCTGCTTCAGATGCTACATTTCCAGTATGTTTTGTTACAAATAAGGTAAACTATTTTCCACATACAATTTGCCTCTCCTGTCCTTCTGCCTCTGAAAAGCCCACACTCTAAACAGTGAACTTTGTCAGCCAGCTCTTAGCCTGACACATCTGTGCAAGTGGGAAGGAAAGAGTTAACAGCTGATCTGCAATCCCTGGGGTCACATCAGGGAAAAATTACCTGAACAGATCATGTGGATTTGTTTGCTGGACTTTGTGATGATATTTGCTAATTGGGTATCCTTAGTGATGGAATGTTTTTGTCAGGATATACCAGATTTGTATAGGATTATCCCTGGAGTTTGTGGGTTTCATGGCCAGCTGGAAAATATCATTGTCATCCTTTTAATTATCAGAATATAAAATTAATAAGTTTCATGACAAAAATAGCTCCTTTTGTATAAGTGATTGCTGTTGTTCAGTCACTAAGTTGTGTCCGACTCTTCAAAACCCCATGGAAGGCAGCACGCCAGGCTTCCCTGTCCTTCACTATCTCCCAGAGTTTGCTCAAACTCATGTCCATCGAGTCAATGATGCCATCCAACCATCTCATCCTCTGTCGTCCCATTCTCCTCCTGCCCTCAATCTTTCTCAGTATCAAGGCCTTTTCCAATGAGTCTGCTCTTCGCATCAGGTGGCCAAAGGATTGGAGCTTCAGCTTCAGCATCCATCCTTGCAATGCATAATCAAGGTTTATTTCCTTTAGAATTAGCTGATTTGATCTCCTTGCAGTCCAAGGGACTCTCAAGAGTCTTCTCCAACACCACAGTTCAATTCTTTGGGGCTCAGCCTTCTTTATGGTCCAGTTCTCACATCTGTACATGACTACAGATATCCTGTATGTTAAATCTGGGCCAGGGCCACCCCATCCCAAGGCTGTGATTTTCTGAGAACAGAAATCATTTCTTACTCCTCTTTGTAAGACCATGCCCAGCACAGTACCTGTACCTAGAGAACACTCATTAGATGTTTAACTTTAAATGTGGAACATAACCCACTTATAAATGGCCACAAACTATTTAAATAGCAAAATCTGTAAGAAGAGTGTAAAGTGAAGTGAAAGTTGCTCAGTCGTATCCGACTCTTTGTGACCCCATGGGCTGTAGAGTCCATGGGATTCTCCAGGCCAGAATCTGGAGTGGGTAGCCTTTCCCTTATCCAGGGGATCTTCCCAACCCAGGAATCAAACCCAGGTCTCCCTCATTGCAGGCGGATTTTTTACTGACTGAGCCACAAGAAGAGCATAACATCTCATCAAAACTGTTGCAACCAAGGGAGTGATGAAAAGTCAAAGTCCTTAGGTAAAAGGACTTTGGAGTGAAGGTAGAAGTTGTTTTGATAGGTGCTTTTTAAACTTCTGTGCTTGTGAACTACTTGGGATCCTGTCTATATGTAGCTTCTTTTTTCATGTCTTTTTTTTTTTTTTTTTAAACTTTTTGGCTGTGTCACACATCATATGGGATCCTGACAAGGGATCGAGCCTGTGTTTCCTGCAGTGGACGTGGGGAGTCTTCACCACCAAGCCACTAGGGAAGTCCCTCTATGCATCTTCTAATGCAAGAGGTCTGCAATGGACTCTGAGATGGTGTTTCCTAACATTTCTAAAGCCTTGTTAGTCAACTTGTGGTCAGGAGCTGCAGTATCAGCCTGACCTAGGTGCCTATTAGAAATGCAGAATCTTTGGCCCTGCTCAGCCTTTCTCAATCAGATTCTGGCTCTGTTTTTCATAGCTTCTTAATTCCTCTAATTCACTCTTTGAAAAGGGCCAAGAACTCTTGATTGTGTGTGCACACTCTCTCTCTTTCTCAGGTCACCAGGTCCTTCTTGAGAAGTTATATTCTTATATCACTATATATAAAATGATATATCCTCTATAGCTCCTTTATAATTGATTAGCTTTTCCATGCTTATAGCTGAGGGGCAACAAAGCAGATTTCTATCTCCTGTAACTTTCTGAAACCATAAAACTTTGAACTTGCAACCCATGTGAAACCATGTTTTGTTTAGGGGCTGCCTGGCAAATAGTCTAATAGTATTTTTAAATAAAAGCAAACTGGTTAAAAACCGTGTGAAAGGTGTACAAGAAGCACAA
The DNA here is from genome assembly GCA_006408675.1 of Madoqua kirkii. Taxonomy (NCBI): domain Eukaryota; kingdom Metazoa; phylum Chordata; class Mammalia; order Artiodactyla; family Bovidae; genus Madoqua; species Madoqua kirkii. The sequence goes on from SJYC01141706.1 coordinate 5,586, forward strand.
GTAGTACAGTCAAGCAATCTAATGCGTGCTGTTTACACGGGCAGGAGAATCCAATATTGAATCATGAGTCCTGTGGACAGGAAAAGGCATGTGGAAATTTCACCTATAATTGAGTCAAATAACATTAGATTCAATAACTGGAGAAGGCTATACCTGAGGTAAATAAAATGCATTTGTATTTAGGTACCTCACAGAGTCAGTCACCTTTTTTTTTCCCCTCCCCTGAACCTTTAACAAAAAAATGTATATGGTTTTTTTAAAACAATGTCATTCATTTATTTATGTGGCTGCACCAGGTCTTAGTTGTGTTGTGTGGGCTTCAGCTCCTCAACCAGGGACTGAACCCTGACCCCTTGTATTGGCAGCACAGTCCCAACCTCTGGGCCACCAGGGAAGTCCCTGGGTTTTTAAAAAAATTTATTTGTATTATTTTTTGGCAGCACTGTGTGGCATGCGGCATCTTTTTTTCCCCCAACCAGGGATGGAATCTGCCACCCCTGCAGTGGAAGCGTGGAGTCTTAACCACTGGACCACCAGGGAATTCCTAAAAACTGTAGAGTAATTTTTAAACCATGAAATGGAAGGGTTAATAGGTACAGGTAGCCAAAGATCAGAGCCAGAAACATTGAAATTCATGGATGTAAGTGAAGAAGAAAATACAACTGGCATGAACTGCAGCAGAATTTTAGTCTTCAGAGAAACGTCGAGACGGGAAAGAGGGCTCAAAAGGAAATGCCATTAATGCAGAGGGAGAGGCAGGGTGAGGTGAAAGCATTATATGCAGTTATATCCAAGTCAGCCAATACTTAGAAAATGCAATTAACTTGAAACATACTTACATTTAGTGGCTATAATGAAATCCCCTAAGTTAAGATTCTGATAAATCCTTGAGATCTGTTTGGATTTGCCCTTAATGAAGGAAAGCCAACAAAATAGGGATGTTTCCTGGAAGTAATATCTGCCTGTGGGCAATGAGGTGGGGTCCAAAGTCATTTCAGGGTTGGCTGAAATCCTGCTAAGCAGAGAGCAATGATGGCTGGCTTTCATGATAAGCTTCTATCTAAGGGAGTCACAAATACATTTCACATGTTTGATCCACAGAAAGATAACAGACAAATATTGGTCCAGATAGGGATAGGCAGGAAGGGAGAGTTAGACATCTGTAGTCTGGCCATGACTAAAATATAAACTAGCTATAGGGAGGAAATTGAACATGGAAAAGGAAATCCATAGAAAGACTTGGAGAGTGCAGGATGCTTTGAGTTAAAATACTCTTTCTGCCATATTCAGTTAATTTTACAAATGAAATTTAAAGAATGAGAGTCGAAAGAGCTGTAGCAGGCTGAACAATATAGAGCTTTATGTTTACAAGTGTCATGGCATTTTAACTTTGAAGCATCACTTTGTCCTTAACATACTCCTTGCAGGCATACAGGATCCTTCAAGTGTTAATACTCCTAACACAATATTTTCCCAAGTGTAGGCTCAGGATCCTTAGCTGCAAAATATATTGCTTGAAAAGGGGATTCCATGGTTATAAAGATTGGGGAAATACACAATATTCTCAGAGATTTGTCATGCACATTAGTACACTAAAATTCTGAGAAAGTCTACGGGGGAAAACTACAATTTTGTTTAATACGGGGTTTCTCAAAATTGTATGACGATGGAAACGTTTTGGCCCAGAGTGAACTATAGAGTTAGTACTCTGGAGGAGCTCCTGGGGTGGGGGCGGAGATGCAGGCCTATGGAAAGAGAAGGCAGCACTTGAGCAGCTGTTCAGGCATGATCTCAATGAAGCCAAAGTTATCTCTGCTGTGATGTGAGTAGGGTAAGAAAAGCCAGAGGAGCTCCTTGCACACTCAAATTGTGGGTGAGCCCAAACACCATCCTACCCCCGTGAGCCAATGACAAATGATGACGGAAGGAATTCTGTCAATGTGAGTCTCGGAAAGACAATGGCCCTGCTGAGCTATACTTCCCATTAAGGCTGCAAACAAGCTATTCTCGGAGAAGGCAATGGCACCCCACTGCAGTACTTTTTTGCCTGGAAAATCCCATGGACGGAAGACCCTGGCAGGCTTCAGTCCATGGAGTTGCTAAGAGTCGGACACAACTGAGCAGCTTCACTTTCACTTTTCATTTTCATGCTTTAGAGAAGGAAATGGCAACCCACTGCAGTGTTCCTGCCTGGAGAATCCCAGGGATGGGGGAGCCTGGTGGGCTGCTGTCTATGGGGTCGCACAGAGTTGGATACGACTGAAGCGACTTAGCAGCAGCAGCAAGTTACATGCTTTGCATAAAGCTGGGATTGGTAAATGTTAGTTAATTGACATACTTGAGGGAAAAAGCTAGAAAAGAGGAAAGGGAAGGCTAGCCTTGAACTTCTGGATAGTCTGTTTTTATTATTTCAAAATGATTGATGATTGCTTTCCAGTATCGGCTTGATTTCTGTCACATATCAACATGAATTAACCACAAGTATGCATATGTCCCCTCCCTCTTGAGTCTCCTCCCACCTCCCACTCATCTAGGTTATTACAGAGCCCCAGTTTGAGTTCCCTGAGTCATAGAGCAAATTTCCATTGGTTATCTATTTGCATATGTTAGTCTGTTTTTTTAAAACCTAGGAATTAATTTCTTCATCAAGTAGGCTATACCCACGTGGCATGTATTTACTTGGTGTTAGGGATTCAATGGTGACTGTCATGTCTTTCCATGCAGAGTTTATAGTCTAACAGGGAGAAAGGCATTAATAAATATCACACAAGCAGCAACATGGATGGACCTAGAGACTATCGTAATAAGTGAAGTATATCAGATAGAGAAAGATAAATATCATATGGTATCACTTATATGTGGAGTCTAAAAAAAAATGACACAAATGAACTTATTTATAAAATGAAGCAGACTCACAGACATAGAAAACAAACTTATGATTAGGAGTCTGAAATTCACATATACTCACTATTATATATAAAATAATCAACAAGGATTTACTATATAGTGCAGGGAACTCTATTCAGTATTCTGTAATAACCTAAATAGGCAAAGAATCTGAAAAAGAATAGATATGTAAATGCACGTGGGTTTCCCTGGAGGCTCATTGGTGAAGAAGCTGCTTACCAATGCAGGAGATATGGTTTCCATCCCTGGGTTGGGAAGATCTCCTGGAGGAGGAAATGGCAACCCACTCCAGTGAGAATCCCATGGACAGAAGAGCCTGGTAGGCTACAGTCCATGGGGTCACAAATGCGACTAGCAATTAAGCAACAAAAACAACAGCATGACTAAATCACTTTGCTGTACATTTGAAACCAACACAGCATTGTAAATTAACTATACTTCAGTTGTATTTGTGTGACAAAATGTATAAGCAGCAAGTTCTGTGAAGAAAATATGGTGCTATCAGAGAACATCTGATAGGGAAAATTGACCAGTCACAATCACATCTTTGGAAAGAGAGGCTTTTTCTTTTTGAGATATCACTCAAATGATAGAACATTGTATTAGTTTCAGTTGTAAACATAAGGACTCAGAATAGGTATATATTGCAAAACGATCACCACAACAAATCTCGTTAATGTCTATCACCACGTGTAGTTAACAGAATTTCTTTTCTTGTGTTGAAAACTTTTAAGATCTACTCTCTTAGCAACTTTCAAATATCTAATACAGTATTATTGACTATAGTCACCATTCTGTACATTATGTCCCCAGGACTTGTTTATACTTTGTACCATTTAGGCCACTCCCCTCCTCCACCTCCATACTCTGTAGCTGAGTTCTTTTTTTTTCAGTGATTATTTTTTGAGCCCACAAATAAGTGAGATCATGTGGTATTTGGCTTTCTCTGATTTATTTCACTTAGCATAATGTCCTCAAGATCCATCCATGTTGTAATTAACAGCAACATTTCTTGTTTTTTATGGCTAATACTATGTTGTGTATCTATTGTGTGTTTATCCATTCATCACTGGACACAGGTCGTTTCCACGTCTACGCTGTTGTAAGTAATGCTGCAGTGAACATGGCGGTGCATGTATCTTTTTGAATTAGTATTTTTGTTTTCTTTGGATATATACCTGGGAGGGGATTGCTGAATCATAGGGTAGTTTTGTTTTTGGTTTTCTCAGGAACCTCCATACTGTTTCCCATAGTGGTTGCAACAATTTATATTCCCACCAACAGTGCACAAGTGTTCTGTTTTTTTCTGAATCCTCACGAATGCTTGTAATTTCTTGTCTTTTTGATGATAGCCATTCTGACTGACAGATGTGAGGTGAGATCTCATTGTGGTTTTGATTTGCATGTCCCTGATGATTAGTAATGTTGAGCATCTTTTCATGTGCCTTATATCCTTTACCTTGCTTACCAACCATCTATATGTCATTAAAAAAAAATTTCTTCAGATTTTCTGCCGATTTTTTAAATGGTATTTTTGTTGTTGTTGTTGCCATTTGGCTATATGAGTTCTTTATGGATTTTGGATATTAGCCCATCATCAGATATATGATCTGAAAACATTTTCTCCCATTCTTCTGGTTATCTTTTCTCTTTCTTTCTTTCTTTCTTTCTTTTTGTTGTGCTTTTTAGCTTGATATTGTCCCTCTTGCTTATTTTTACTTTTATTGCCTTTGAATTGGGAGTTAAATCCAAACAATCATAGCCTAGACCACTGTCAAGGAGCTGACTTACTCACATGCATTCTAGGAGTTTTATAACTTCAGGTCTTACATTCAAGTCTTTAATCCATTTTGAGTTGGTTTTTGTGCATGATGTATGATAGAGGTCCAGTTTCCTTCTTTTGCATGTGCCTATCTAATTTTCCCAACACAATATACTGAAGAGACTATCCTTTTCCCATTATACATTTTTAGCTTGTCATAAATGAATTGGCCATATATATGCATGAGTTTCTTTCTGGGCTCTCTATTCTGTTCTTTTGATCTGTATGTCTGTTTTTATGCTGTTTACCATATTGTTTTGATTACTGTAGCTTTATGGTAGAGTTTAAAATCAGGAAGCATGATGCCTCGAGCTTTGTTCTTCTTTCTCAGTATTGCTTTTGTGGTTCCATACAAATTTTGTTTGTTCAATTTCTGTGAAAAATGGCAGTGGAATTTTGATAGGGATTATATTGAATATGTAGGTTGCTTTGGGCCATTGGGCCATTTAAACAGTATTAATTCTTCTAATCCATGAGCACAGAATATCTTTTGGTTTATTTGTGTCTTCTTTTCAGTTTCTTTCACTAATGACTTATTGCTTTACTGTACGTGTCTTTCAACTCCTTGGTTGAACTTATTCCTAGGTATTTTAGTCTTTTTGATGCACTTGTGTATGAGATTATCTCTTTAATTTCTCTGATAGTTCATTATTAGTATGTAGAAATGCAACAGATTTTGTATATTGATTTTTGTATCCTGTCACTTTATTGAATTCATACAGTCTACATCTTTTGGTGAGGTCTTTAGGATTTTCTATATATAATAGTATGTCATCTGCCAGTTTTATTCTTCATTTACAATTTGGATGCCTTTTATTTTATTTATCTTTGCTTAGTTGCTCTGGCTAGGACTTTCAGTAAGTACCATGTTGAAGAAAAGTGGTGAGAGTGGCCAGAGAAGTGCCTTTTATGAAGAAGTGAGGAACTGAGAACCACCTTCAAGAAGTGAGAATGGGAAGTTGGGATGGGAGGAAGTTCCAGGCAGAGAGATGAAACTAGACTTTTTAGAGCAAGAGAGAGGGGGAAATGAGGCTGAGAAGGTAGCAAAGGCCAGCTCATTCAGCAGCTTGTAGGCCAAGTTACGAAATTTAATCATGGGCTGAGAGCCATGGAAGCCACATAAAGTTTAACCTGGGTATAATAAGATGTTCATTTTCAAGGGTCCTCAATGTCCCTGACTACGGAAATGACTGCTGAGTCAGAAGGAAAGCCCAGACGCTGCCTGAGATTGTTGCAGAAGTCATGGGAGAGACACTGTGGATTAAAGAGGGGAGTTTGCAGTGGGGAGTGGAGGGGCCCTATAGGGTCAAGGATGAAGGTCAGGTTTCTAGCTGGTGTAAATGTGTTACCAAACCAAACTGGGTTTCCCCGCTCACAATTGCAGAAGTCATGGGAGAGACACTGTGGATTAAAGAGGGGAGTTTGCAGTGGGGAGTGGAGGGGCCCTATAGGGTCAAGGATGAAGGTCAGGTTTCTAGCTGGTGTAAATGTGTTACCAAACCAAACTGGGTTTCCCCCGCTCACATCCAGTGAAGGCAGTCTATTGATACCAGGCTGTAGTGAAGGAAAGTGCAGGCAACAAGCACTGAGTATGAATGGTTAATGCTCAAAAGGCCTATTGGCTTTCAGGGAAAGGTCTTTAAAGATAGGGCTCTAGGGTGCATGATCAGCTTGTGGGCCTTCTGATTTGTTGGTGGTAAAGTAACCTGGCCTCAGCATCATCAATCTTCTGGTTCCAACCAATCTAGGGTCTGTGTGCTTGTGGTTAACATACACTTCTTCAGCTGATGGGAGTTTCAGTATTTGCAAAATAGCTCAAGGATATGGCTCAGAATATTATCTATAGCCCCTGAGGGGGAACTAAAGGTCCTTGACATTGTTCAGTGACTAAACTATTGTCATTTTGTCTTGCTTGCTTGTTTTCCTTTGTTTTTGCATTTTCTCACTCCTCTGATTGAATTTGCTTGTTGGAATTCCCGGAAGGCCTAAAAGGCTCAAGTTTTTCTATAAACAAGAGGCAGGCAGAGGACATGGTGGGGAGAGGGTCTCTTGGGAAGGCCCCACAGGGTCTTGCTTGGTTATGACCCTCCATTTTCCTTGATATTCCTCAATCTTGAGGGGGAATGGGTGCAGAACAAGAAAGGGAATAAGGTTTTCGATAGGGAAGTTAATCATAAACTCGGTTTTAGGGGTACTTGGTTTTACATGGATGGAGGGTGGTACTATCTATCCATTGAGATAGGACCTGGAAGACAGGGTATGGGTGAGGATCATGAGTTGTTTTTGACATTTTCTGATGGACACCTGGAACTGCTGAGTTGGGGCGATGGGGTCGGGGGGGTCGCCCCCCCATTCCTCCATGCCACTGTGCGTCACCTTGGGCCCTGCTCCCAGCACGCCTGGCTCCTTGTGCTTGCTTGGGCTTCCCTGATCACTCAGTTGGTAAAGAATCCGCCTGCAATGTGGGAGACCCTGGTTTGATTCCGAGGTTGGGAAGATCCCCTGGAGAAGGGAAAGGCTACCCACTCCAGTATTCTGGCAGTTCCACTCCAGTATTGTATGGAACCACAAAGGCATTAAGTAGCCAAAGCAATACTGAGAAGAACAAAGCTGGAGAATTCCATGAACAGTCCATGGGGTCACAGAGGGTTGGACACGACTGAGCAACTTTCACTCACCTATGTCTAAGACCTAGTGGGGGAGGTATGGTTAGACCATCAGAGGGTTAATGGTTAGCTGATGCTAACTGCTGCTGCTGCTAAGTCGCTTCAGTCGTGTCTGACTCTGTGCAACCCCATAGACGGCAGCCCACCAGGCTCCCCCATGCCTGGGATTCTCCAGGCAAGAACACTGGAGTGGGCTGCAGGTCTGCATATAGAGGAGGCCACCTTTGGAGAGAAAGGAAAGAGAGCCCACTTGTAACTTGAATGCCTTAAAGACATGGTAGAGGAAGAGAAAGCAGGGAGAAAGGAAAAGTAGGAGTTTGTTGTGTCAGAAACCTCGTGGTTGATACAGTCAAACGCTGCTGCATGGATTCATTTTTGATTCAGACTGAAGCACGTGCAATGGGTGACCTGATAAGGCGGTCATTGCTGGACCTTAGCAAGTATTGTTTTGCTGGAGTGACAGTAATAGACACTAGGATGGAGTGAGCACGGAGCAAGATGCAAGTGGAGATATGGTGAGGACCCTTCCTAAAGAGGCTTGTCTAAGAGGAAGACCATATTTCATTTCTGACTTTGGCCCTAACTATGTAAGCAACCTCACTTATATCTGGCTCTCAACCCCTAGAATCAAGACGATCATACTCCACTGTGTATAGAATGGCCAATATGTTTTCCTTCAGTCATTTGCAATTTTCTTGTGTCTCCCAAGAGAATCTTGTTGATGGTGATTCTAGTTTTAAGACTCATTGCATGTATTTATTGTACTACATGATCTCCACCACTACCACCAAATGAAGCAAACCAAATGCTTTATCTGCTGTTAAAAAGGTTTAGATTCACCAGGATATGGTTACTATATCATCTCTGTTTTGGCATCTTCCTAATGAATTTTGAGGGAAAATTCTGACTATACTCAATTCTACCCTAAGCACTGACCTTATGATTTGAATCTCTATAAGACACACGCTCACCTCTGGTGACTAAGATCTCAAGTGATTTAAGAGATCTCAGAGCAGTAAATACTAGTTTGCAAGGAAGCTTTGCTTTTTACATTAGTTTCCTTTTAAGCAATTTATTAGCTCAGTTGCATGAAAAAAAAATTAAGTTTGGGTAGACTGTGTCATATGATTGTTATTCCCCCTTGATTATAACTTTCTCCTCTCCACCTCCCTAAAAAGAAGTCGCTGGAGTTACAGAGTTGGAAAAGTACCTAAAACACATTTCTGACATTTATTTTATGACGGAGAACAGTGATTTGGTATTTGATTCAAGCACACTTGCCTGTTAGTGGGCGAAAGTGGTTCAGGGAAAATTGAACTGCAAATAGGAAGTTCTACTGAATGAATCTCTGACAGTATTAGGGTGAGGGTTTGCTGCAGAAAAGAGAAGAGTGTTGGCATGATAAAGACAAGTGATTCACTTCTTAGTTTGTTATAGTCCGAGATTCTGCAAAAGAGGATCATCATAATATTAGTGGTTTTAAAGTTTCTTGCAGTCAGAAACAAGGCTACATACTTAGAGGGGAACATCAAGTTAGAATTTATGGGGCAGTTGCAAATCCACATTGAAGGAGTTTGGAGTGGCTTCCAGAAACTACTGAGATTTTTTGACACCCACATGTACATACACAGCTCTCCTAGAGTACCTGCAAATTCGCAGAGGACTTTCTGGCATAATAGAATTCAAGGCACTGGACTTTGATCCAAAGTAAATTAAACAGTAACTATGCTGGGAGTCACAAGGCAAGTCTCCATAAAGAAAGGAGTTTTTTTCCTTCCTTTGTTTTAACCTTTTCTTGTAGCTACCTTAATAGAGTATATATAGGTCTAAGAAAACTAACTGAAACTAACTGGATTATTCTGAAAGAAAAGGGAAAGTTCAAAAAAAAAAAAAAAAAAACCAACAACAACTGTTTTTCACTGGAGCTTTTTTGACAAAAGCACACAATTACTGGAAGTCCTCTTTGCCCCAACACATGAACTCACTGTAAGAATGTTTCTTGAGTGTTTTTTTTTTTTTTTATTGACTGAATCAACATTTGACATAGTGGTGGCATTCTTTCCCTTAACAGATTATTTACAAAAGTTTGAATTCTTGTGTGCACTGAAGTTTTGAGACTGGAGGAAACCAGCTGGAATAGAGACATACTGTCCTCCACACCTGTCATCCGGTGCTAACACAGAAGTTCTAGTCTGTTTCCTTTCATGTGCAGGACGTCTGTGAATTCAGAGCACTCATACTAGGTAAGATTGGGTCAGCTTTCTGATCCTCTGTTTCCTGATCTGTAAAATGAGGGGACCATATTGGTTGAGCTTGCTGATTTCACCTGACACACACCCTGTATAACCCTTTCCCCTTGAGAGGGGGCTGGGGCTCGTGACTGTGATGGAATAACACTTATCCCAAGCTTACACAGAGGAAGGGATTTTGCATATGTGATGTTTCTTTCATTTTTAAAAAATATTAATTTGGCTGCACCAGGTCTTAGTTGTGGCACTCAGAATCTTCACCCTTCATTGCAGTATGTGGGATCTAGTTCTCTGACCAGGAATTGAACCCAGGACCCCTGCCCTGGGAGCACAGAGTCTTAGCCACTGGACCACCAGAGAAGTCCCCAGATGTGATGTTTCTAATCAGTTACCTTTGAGTTCATCAGAAGGGAGATTGTCCTGGGTGGGTCTGATCTAATCAGGTGAGCCCTTGGAAGAGGACCTTTATCCAGCTGAGCCTCCACGGAGGACTCAGGTGACTTGACAGTTTGTCTTGTGAGACATTATCCAGAGAACCTAGCCATGATGTACCAGACTTAGCCACGTGACCTAGGAAATAATTTGGGTTGCTTTAAGATGCTCAGTTTTTCGTAATTTGTTACATGGCCATAGCTCAGATGGTAAAGAATCAGCCTGCAATGTAGGAGACCCAGGTTCGATTCCTGGGTTGGGAATATCCTCTGGAGAAGGGGATGGCTACCCACTCCAGTACTCTTGCCTGGAGAATCCCAAGGACAGAGGAGCCTGGTGGGCTACTACGTCCATGGGGTTGCAGAGTTGGACACGACTGAGTGACTAACACTTTCACTTTACTTTCAATAGAAAACTTACATGATTTGATTTAATTAAATACAACTCCTTGAGGTGACTAGACCATGCCTGAGACAACTAGTAGCTGCCCCCTGCTAGGTGCCCTTCTATAGACTGATGGATAAACCTCTCTGACAGTTGATGAGGCACAACACAGCCCTCCATCAAAGTAAACAGGACATTAACCTGTACCTTTCAAACCTTTTTCAATGAGGTCTGTCTGTAGCTTAGAATACCAAGAAACTTTTCCAGCCAAGGGTCTTGAGTGGTTATTTGTGCTTTGTCATCTTTGCTTCTCAAGTATGCTATCTTCTCTCCTCTTCCTCTCATGCTGTTTAGGAAATGTGGTTATCAGACCTGTCCTTCAGTATGGTGACCTGATGCTCAGTTGAGGCAGTTTTGAGTGGTTTTAACAAGCAGTGGACTTGGGAGACTAGTTCAACTCTTGGCTCTGAAACCAACTAGCCTGTGACCTTGGGAAAAAGGGTGAGTTCTCAGGCTTTTGGTTTCCACATCTGTAAAACACATGATCTTATCATGTCTTCTCACACTGTTCAAATAAACATGAACAGCTGGTAGTTGCATCACTCAAATTCTCAAGTCTACAAAGACTTGAAACGGTACATGATCTCATTTCTGTGGGTCAGGGAGATGTTCCTTTATATTCTTGCCAGCTGCACCAGTTGTCTCAAATATTGTAACATGTGCCAGAGATTAGTCTTAAGTGTGGCAGGGGACCTGAGAGGGGTAGGGAAGAGGATCTTCAGACATCACAGGGAAGTAATTATAGTCAGTGTTAAAGATGGAATTATCATGAAGATATAAAGGATCCTATGCAATATTTTTATGGAATATTGTGGTTTAGGGTGTGGGTGCGGTGTTTTGAGGGGTCTGGGTGCCATGGCGGAAGGAAGCGTCAAAACAAGCCTTTCTCTGACTGGTGGGGGATACTCCTTCACAGGGTTCAAGGCGCTGATCTTCACTGGCTTTCTCCATGTGTCCCTTCACCTAGAAAGCAGAATTCAGTGATGGACCAAGAAAGGGCTAGAACAAAACAGGGCAAAGCCTGGGGCACTGACGTGTGGCTTTGAGTGAGATGGGATGTTCAGGAAGACCAACCCCAGTGTGAAAAGCTCTAGGGGTTGGGAAGGAAGGTGGTGGAGGCACCACCAGCAGAGCCAGGCGAGCCTCTCCAGGGTGGCTTTATGCAAGATCTCCTACCTCTCACACTCCTCTTGGGAAGCAGTCCTCTGATGATTACAGGCACTTGGGGATGAGGAAACTGAGGCGGAAAGGTTAATGAACATTCCTGAGTCACGCAGGAATCAAATGTCAGTGAGGGGACTGGAACCCAGAACCCTCATTCTCTACTACCCCCACCCCAGTCGAGACAGATGGGAGGATTTCCGTTCTGTGCTCATGGTCCAGGGAGAAAAAGGGGAGCCCTGTGCTTCTGAGGACCCATGTGGTGCTGACATCAAGAAGCCTCAAGTTGCTAATAAAAATCTAGAGAGCTGGGTTGCTGTAAGGTAACTGATCCTTTTCTAGCTCTTCTGATCCCTAGAAAACTGTCTTTTGGGAAAGGCCACACCCTCACTGTCCCAGGTAGGTATGGGGCTCCGTCATAGATTACTGGTCTTAGTGGCTCTAATTTCTCAGGTGGTTTTCTCTCTCTTTTGCAGTTTAGAAGATGGACCTGTCCTTTTGGTTCTGTTTTATGGAGCTGCACTTGGGAGTTGTGTTTTCCAATGGCGAGGAGCCCACACACTCCCCAGGGCCTTTGCGGTCCCCATCCAGGGCTGCCCCCACCCCCAGCCACTCTGATGCCCTCTCGCAGGGACTTCCTGCCACATGGCTGGCAGCCAGGCAGGCAGGTGTGTGGGTACTAGGATGGGGGATGTGGGGCAATTGTCACTTGGGTGGCCGCTCTAGTGGTAGGTTCCACGATGGAGGCCCAGCTGTGACAGTGAGGCCAATGCTGAGTCAGGAAAATGAGAGCGGCCCCGAGGAGCAGACCCTGACCCTGGGCGACAAGAAACAAGATATAATGAGGTCGGGTTCTCCAGAAACCACAATTGTCTTTGGAATTCTGCAGTGCCCTCCTTATAAAAAGGTAAGTAGGTCCAGGAGAAATTAATGTGATCTTTGAAAGGTCAGTGTGAACCTGAGCATTGATTTTTTAAGATGCTTTATGAATTAGAGACCAGAGGTTTTTCCTGATGATATTTATTGCATAAATGTAATTATTTTTCTAAAACATATTAAAATAGAAAGCATGTTCTTTTGATCAATTTATACAAAGAAAATACCAATATAGTAATAAAAATACTGAAAATATATGAAAAGCACCAGAACATTAGAGAAATTACACTGGCAACAATTCTAGGAATATATTTTCTTTTTTGCAATTGTACAATAAAGTGCTATTAAATCCAGTCAAAATTAGTGGCAAGATATAAAAACAGTTATGGTATATTATGAAATTTGAGGCTAGGTTTACCAGCAATTGTATTTTTAGGCTACTTGCCTTTAATGATACTTCATTA